>JAPUUL010000756.1:0-14222 GCA_029590625.1 Lasiodiplodia mahajangana
TGTTTTGCATGTGTTTTTGGAGTTTGTATGGTTTTCTGTGTGCATCATGTATAGCAAGGGGAGCAAGATGGAAAGGGCAGTTGTTGCAAGATAAATAGGGCGGATGCCCGGTAAGGAGGTGTGGTGGCAAGCCAGCTAGCGACGTTTGTTTGGGCGTGGGTTCACATCAGCGCCAGACTTAGCTATGTCCATAGGGTCATCAGCGTAAGTAGGAGCCGGTCCAGGGACATGTCCAATCCCCATATCTCTGCTCCTCTCGTACTCTCTCATCTCCGCGAATAGAGCCTCTGGGTCGAACGTCCCCATCAATTCATCGTCCAACTCATCTTTGGCGTTCTTTGTCCATTGAGAGTAGGGAACGTTGGACCGGCTCTGAGATGCTGGAGGCGGCTTGTCACCCCACAGCACCCGATCTAGATCCGCCTTGTCGGCCTCACTGAACTGTTGTGGGGCATCACCGGCGTCGCCCATGGGCTCGTCAATTGCGTTCCACTCATTGATGAGTTCGTCTTCGTCATAGGAAGATCCCGATTCGGATGTTAATTCGGATGACGATGTATAGTACTCGCTTCCGAATAGCTCGATATCTAGCTGCCTGTTGTATTCAGGGTCATCCGTGTAGTTAGGTACTGGGGAAGAGTGCCTTCTTCCGCGTCTTCGCTGCTTGTTCTGTCTCTCGGAATGATGCTGGCGTCCCCAGAGTCTATCTAACTCTTCTTCCAACTCGTCAGTATCATAGTCGGTCAAGTCGGTCAAGTCTGACATGGGTGAGTCAGGAGCCTGGTCGGGCACCTGGGAGCGGGCCTGGGGCTTCTTTGGGGCTCTCTTTCGGACCTCCTTTCGAGCTTTCTTTTGAGCTCTAGTTAGGGGCCTCTCTCCGGGCTGCTTTTGGGACAACTGGGGTGTAAAGTCCGGGAAAGAAAGGGTAGGCAACGTAGCCGTGGCTGTAGGAATAGTCGGTATTTGGAAAGTCCAGCCAGCCTGAGGAGTAGAGTTATTAAAAGAGAAAACAGGGGCCGTTGGAACAGTCGCCGTTGAAACGTTGGGAGGAACCCCTGTAGGGCCAGAGAAGGTGAAGGGAGTCGCCTGAGGGACAGTTGGTGCCGCAGGAATAGTAGATGGGTTCGTAAAAGCGGCAGAGAAAGTAAAGGCGCTCGTCTTGGGAGCACTTGGTACCACAGAAGCAGTAGTTGGGTTCATAGAAGGGGCAGAGAAGGTAAAGGCACTCGTCTGAGGAGCGCTTGGTACCGCAGGGAAAGCGGGAGGCTTCTCAGAAGCAGCGGAGAAGGTAAAGCTGGTCGCCTGAGGGACAACTTGTACTGCGGGAACAGTAGAGGGGTTCGTAGACGGCGCAGAGAAGGTAAAACCGCTTGCCGTAGGGACAGCCGGAGCTGCAGTATTAGCAGGGAAATCGGTAGGATCATCGGAAGTAGGCATCGTAAAATCTTTCGGTACCGGAACAATAGCAACGAGCCCAGTGGGAGAATCAGAAGTGGTCGTAGGACTGACTCTAGGGCCAGCTGCGGTTCTGAATCCAGTTGATTCCCAGGGTCGAACTGGTGTTCTGAGACAAGACGGGTTCTTGGGAGCATATGGTGATTTATAAATGGGCTTCGTAGGAGTAGACTGAGTAACAGCAGTTGTTGTGAGGACAGGCTTGGATGCCGATGTAGAGGTAGCTGGAGTAGAAGCAGGGGGGATAGGCGCAGGAGCACTTTGAGGGTATGTCATAATTGGTATAATCTGAGAGGGTTTCATGACTGGTGCAATTTGAGAGGGCGTCATGACTGGTGCTACCGCTTTAGAAGCAGGCAATACAGCGGTAGTCTGAACAGTGTTTGTAGGTGTCGGCGCTGTGGCACTAGGGACATGAGTAAGTCCGGGAATAGTCCGAGTTGTTTCTCTTAGAGAACTCATAGTAGGAGGGGGAGGGTCAGAGAGACCAGGAATAATCGGAATCTTGTATGTAATTCGGGGTTTTACCCCGGCAGTAGGCAACGAAGGATTAGTTGGTCGTGCCACTGCAGATGTGGTAGAGATACCAGTAGAGATGCCAGTAGAGACACCATTAGAAATTCCAGTCGGGAAACCCGTAGGGGAACGATTATGGAAACCTGTAGCGGAACCTGTAGCGGAACCTGTAGGGGCACCAGTAGCGGCACCAGTAGAGATACCAGTAGAGACACCCGGAGAAATACCCGTTGGTACACTCGGAGACGGAGAGATGCCAGTAGCAAAACCCGTAGAGGGGCGATTAGGGGAACCTGTAGAGGAACCAGCAGAGAAACCTGCAGGAGAACCTGTAGAGAATCTTGCAGGAAACCCCGTAGAGGGACGATTAGAGAAACCCGTAGAGTAACCTGTAGGGATAGCCGCCGCAGAGAAACCTGTAGGGAGACTCGTAGCATATTTTGCAGGGAAACCTGTAGGGGAAGCCATAGAGAAACTAGGGAGTGGCAGACGACCGAGAATGCCGGTGGCAGTGAAATGGGGAGCAGGGAAAAAGGCCGGGATTGGGGCTAGGAGAACCCGAGAAGGAAGCGGCGCGATGGCACGTTTACCGGAGATCCAGGCTAATGGGTGTCGAGGGGAAGTAATACTCTCTCCGAAGCTAGGTAAGATATGGAGGTTGCTGAGTCTGTCAATGATGTCGTCCAGCATAGGGCTTGTTCCGTCCATTGGGTCGTCCTCTTGGTAGTTTGCTGGGTCGTCGTTCACAGGTTTGACTGTAGACTCATACACTGGCTTTGCCAATGCCACTGCCAATGCCACTGCATTGCATGTTGGCTTGCTGGGCTGCTCTTCGTAATCGATATCCATTTGTGTATCCGCTGTCGTCACGAATTGCACCTTCGTGTTAGCTTTCTCGGCGAGCTTGGAGAGCATAGGGAGGTTAACAACGGAAAATTTGGGGCTAGTAGAAGTGATGAATTTAGGCTGCTCTGGAACCTGCTGAATGTCCTGCGAGGGTACCATGGGTAGATATGGGCGACTGAAACGATGAGCCGGACGAAATGGAACCACGGGCATAGATGGGACGCTGAAGCAAGGGGCAGGATGGAAAGGAACCACGGGTTGAGACGGGGCATTGAAGGATGCAGCCGGTTGGAAAGGAACCACGGCGGTCTCAGTATTCCCTACGGGAACTTGAGGAGAGACGGAGTCGCGCATGGATCGAGAATTGTTGAAGTCAGCTCGAGCCGCTTCCATGTAGCTTGAACGCATTGTGTTCAACTCATCCAACTTCATCTGAGCATCAATGGGATGTCTAAGCGTTCCCTCTGGGGTGCGGAAGACATCTGGGGGAATATAGGCCTCTCGTTCCTGAACATATTTGACTAGGCGGTGGCTGGCACAATATTCATCCCACTCTTGCGCTCTCTCGCGCTCTCTCTGGGCTTCTGCGAGATGTTGCTGGCTATATCAATCAAATTAGTCATGAGATGGGGCAATAGTGTCATGGGAATACCTACACTCGTTGCAATGCGCCATCTGGTCCGCGGGCGCACAAAGGGTCAGGAATAATCTGGGAGAGGCGATAATCGACACCTTGACGAGGACGATCAACTCTCTAAGTTTCACGTCCAGGTCCCCAGTTTTCGGTAGGAGGTACCCAAGTTGTGCCAGATCGGGGTTGGTTATCTTCTTGCTCGCGACGACGAAGTTCTGCATCCCACTTCTGCTTGTTTTCTTCTCTTAGACGGCAAGCGAGTTCGTAAGGCATCCGTTTCTTTAGCCTCTCAGCCGCCTGCTCAGCTAATATTCTATTCCGCTCTTCGATCTTCGCATCAGGCCACCAGTTATAGTTATCACTCCAAGCCCACACGACATACTTGACACTCTGGACGATGTAATATCCGAAGCTGTTGATAAAGCCGAACAGAGATTGGAAGACTAGTGAAGCTACTGGGATGATGTAAAGTCGGAACGTATCTATCCAGAGAGTCGTCCAATCGATCCCAGCGCTCGATGGTAAGAGAGAAGACCAAGAAAGAGAAGAGAAACGCTCTCGAATCTCTTGGAAAGTTAGACGGTATCGGTGGCCTCCACGAGCGTGGTGAATTAGCCGGAGATTCAGGAAACCCAGATGTATTCTGAGCCACAGGAAGGCGCAGAATGCAGGGATAGTCCCAACGGCAGCCGACCACGTATCAGTGAGCCAAATACGGTAACATAACAGCCCCAGCCAAAACGTCCACCAACCATAGTTGGTGTACACGGCCACAAGTGACTGCAGGAAGGTAGCGACAATAAGAAATCGGGAGCAAGTGATGAAAGTGAAAGACAAGATTAGGAAAAGGGCAAGAAAGGTTAGAACACCAACTCCTGGGTGAACTTTGAAGGCATTCACGACTACAACACCAGAAAAGGCTGTCGCGAGAAGAGGACATAATACTGTGTCCGTTTATGTCAGCACGCTTTTTCTTGGATTCATGGTATATGAGGTGCGGAAGATATCAAGTGTGCTGGGGGGAGTTGGAAATGGGGGGCATTGGGGAGATATATTCAAGGTTGCAAACCCGAATTCCCAGTCATACAGCACAGTTACCAGGTGGTAGTACTGCAGTCGAGGAGGCACGCCGGGAAGCACGCCGGGAAGCACGCAAGGGAGTAGAGGAACACTTACCATTGGCCCAAGAAGCCAGAAGGCCGAGGCCGATAACAAAAGCCACAAGGGCAAGAGGATGAGGAGAATGAAGGTTGAACATGATGGGCGGACTTATGGCATGTCAACCAGAGGTGAGAGAAAAGATGAGAAGAGATAGAATGTTGTAAGACAAGATGTCAAAATGGTGTATTGTACGCCTGCACGTTGAATGAATGCTTGTGTGATGGGTTGGGAAGCTGAATCACGATTCAAGATTGAAGACGAACTGTGGTGGAAGAAAGATGGAGAGAGACGAGAGAGAGAGACGAGGTGAGGGAGGTATTTATAATTGGCGGTTCGCGCTAAGGTGCAGCTGTTGAGAGGTTGGCATCAGAACGCGGTTACACGCCGTGTTTTTAACGCCCATAATAGGTAGGTAGGTGCCTTCCTACCTGTATTCTAAAGCCATCTCTATAGTAATTATAACTACGTTTATTCACTTTGTCTGGTATGGTACCTAGGTACCTGCTAACATATACATGACTGATGTAGTTGCCCTCAGTCAGGACGCGTTGTATGGTTAAGCGTGTCTGCTTTACGTGTCAAGTATCTATGGGTACCTGTTGCTACCTAGTTGAGAATACAGATGGACAATCTCTAAGCCTTCATTCTAGTATTGCAAATCATAGCAATCCACTCTTGTAAGTGCTCCAGAAACATCTTTACTTAGTTGTTATATATCACTACTTTCAATACAATAGTAATAGACATTAGCACAACCTAACAGTGAAATGGTTTGAATGTCTTAATTTCACCAGAGCCTAGTCAATTATTTCGTTACATTAGAGTCTACTACAAATTAGATATCGTGGAGTCATGGAGTAGCTAACCATCTCGTATGCTGTTCCAAGGAACATGCAAGGTTGAACACTTCGCCAGTACATCTACGGCAGCGTAGTTCAACCATGAGAAATTACAGGAATTATGTTCCATGTTTTTCATCTACATTGCAATAATTTAAATTCCCTCTATTGGTGGTCCTGTCGAGCAAACTCGCAATTCCTTTTCTAAGAATGATTTAGCTTGGTAGAGGGTGGCTTCTTACCAAAGGGCCTAGGATACGTGCACTTCAAGAAACTATTCAGTGTCGAGACGTAGTTTCCATCTTGTGGTATCTTTATTCAATATAATGTTCGAATCAATCGTCGTTTCTGGTTCAAGTGTTATTACTAGCATTGGCCCCCCAAGTAGTACTGACACTTCGTAGGTACAAGTAACAGGTTATCACGCCCTGGCTAGCGAACAACATAGCGCGTATTTCATCATCGGGGGAGAGGCTCAGAGAACGAAGTTACGTGAAAATGTACCAAGGTACTAAAGTACCGCTGTATCCTACGCGTTCTTTACCTACCTAATCTACACCGGGTACCGGCGAGAGATACGTACGCACAACGAAGGTACCTAGTTGCGAACAAACATTATCAGCAACAGGCACCTATTCAGAAAGAGGATGAGAAGTATCTGTCCATGCCTTCCTTGAAGTAAAGCCTTAAGAGGGGCACCTCCAAATACACCATCCCCATGTGCTGCAACTGGAGGTACTCTGAGGGAACTAAACGAACAACTCGTGACCTTGAATGATGTATGCTAATAGGCCCTTGGCTTTTGTATATGAAGGATAATTTGTTACTTTTATCCTTCGAGGGATACCTAAGGCTGTAGTATAGGAAGACGTTGCGTTATTACCGTAGAAGATGGGGCGGTCTCGTTTGATACCCTACTTAGATCACTACGCATCATCTACAATAGTACTTCAGCATCGGTACATAAATTTGTCTCTTGCCTCTCATCTGGTTCTTTCTAAACATGATATCTTGAACCTGCTGTTTTCCTAGCAAGGCTGTAATGATGTTTTCAAAGCCGCGATAGTGAGTAAGTAAAGAACGTAGGACAACAAAATAAGGTAGTCCGCGGCTCCAGAGGGAAGGTACCGAAGTACTAGGTACCCAAGTATCCAAGTAGGTACTACATGGCACCGCGCCTTCCAGTCTAGAAATTACATAGGCAACGCGTAGGACAGCTGAAGAGGTCATCAAGGCACAAGAAGCGTTGTAAGGCAAGAGCGAGCGGGTAGGCAGAGCTCAGTCCGTTCATTACCTAATCCTAGTCACAACTGGACTCCAGCATTACCTAAGCAGCCACCAAACCTGTCCCCCAACAACACGCGCCGTCTACGCCATGCTTGTTTCCTTCCACCCACCACCGGGAATTAATTTACATGCAGTACCTTATTGAGAGTCATAATTCATAACGGCATTAGAAGGCTAACACAAGTAGCGGGGCCTGGCTCATTTCTCATTTCTTCCCTCGAGCCAGTAGCCTCTCATGCAGCTCCACAACAGCATCGCTCCAAGTCTCAACATCGCCCCCTCGCTCTTCCTTAGTAACCACCGTAGTCCCAATGCGAGTTGCGAGGTACTCGTTGACATTGTCGATTTTGAAGTGCTCCCCGTAGATAACCCGTGCCTCGGGCGCAATTGATACCTGTAAGCCATGTGGAGTGTGTTGCCCATGTAACGCGAGTGTGATCTCGACTTTCGTCTCCAATGGGATCAAGAGAAGTGTGGATCGGACTGCGATAGAAGAATCCGAAGTCCGAGTCACTTTCGTCGGGAACGTGCAGTTCAAGAGCCGCACATTGGCCGCGACATGTGCGGCTTTCTTCCACGCCCCGCTGACCACACCGAGCATATCGCGAATCTTGGTCTGCGCGTGGGGCATTCCACGCACGTGGTCCCTGATGCACTGGACGAAGAATTCTTTTTCGGGCGATGTAGGTAGTGGATCGCGATCGCGATTGGCTGCAATGTACCATAGGTCAATTCGCGAGTTCGAAGCGTTGCCTCTACCGAAGGAGCAGACATCGAACACCAGCTCAATCTCTCGCTTGTATGTCATCGAGATCGAGGTGCCGGTAATGCCGGTTATCGCCCAGCCATGTCGTCTCTCCAACTCATCGACTTTGGCTGTCATCAAATTAGATATCACTCAGGAAAGGATTACTGATGGATGTATACTAACCTTTGAGAGAATTGACTTCATTCGACGTCCATCCTCTGCATTCCTCCCGTTCCTTTTCTGCCTCCTCGATGGTAGTGATGCAGCTTTGCTTCCTCTGTGCCGCTGTGTTAATATCTGACTCCGTCTCAGCCAACTGCTTGCGTAGTTCCTCTATTTTGCGCTTCTTCATCTCAATATCAGAATCGAGAGTAGTCAGCTCCGTGCGTGCAGACAATAGGTCTTCCGGATCACAGTCTGCGAGCTCTTGTGCCACGGCTTCAAGGTCTTCGTTCTCTGTTGTTAGGGACTCGAACTTTTGGATAAGGCCAGGTAGAAGAGAGTTAAGAAGTGCTTGCTGTTTTTGCAAGAGGTCCTCGTCCGCAGCCATGCCCTCGAATATTTTCATGAGACCTTCTTTGAGTCCGTCCTGAAGTTTCATACGCCATTCATACCACATAGCCTTGCTGAGTAATCGTGCGTGAGTCTTGACATTCTTAAACTGGTTATCCATCAGAGTCTTGAACTCCGGCGTTGCCGTCATGTATTCTCGGAAGAGGGGTGGGTTCTCTTCGAAGGTTTCCGTTTCAATTTCTCGAATAATTCTTCGGCCTTCCGAAATATACTTCTTGAGCTCTCGGCAAGACTAATATAGGTCAGTATACGTCTCTGGCCACTAGTTCCCTTCGATTACGGAGAAGACTTACGTGTTGGTAAAGCTCCAACATCGGGACGGTGCAAGCACCAGCTACGACGCACCGCTGTAGGGAGAGATCATCGCCCCCACGAAGGACATCCTTCTGGGCACTAGGGGCCTGAGTATGTCTTCGTTTGGTCGTAGTCAACTCCATAAACCGGATACTAGTCATGTTCAAAAAGTCCTGGAGATGAATATGCTTTCCATCATCATCACCTGTACCCCCAGAGTTTGATAATGGAGCGAGGTCATGGAAAGTAAACGTGCTAGTGGGTTGATCGAATTGCGTGTCCTTGAAGGCCATATTGGTCCTGGGCGAAGAAGCTAGATTGAACCCCTTTTTGGGAGATGGTGCGAGGGAAGGTGCTATGACACTTCCATTCCCAAACTCCAATGTCTTACTAATTGATCGTGTAGTCCGGCCTGTAGTCTCCTCTTTTGATGGTGGTGCGCGTAGTCGGACATTTTTGACAGGACTACTTTGGTGATTCTTAAGCCGTTTGACACCATCTCGATCGATATCGTCTTCGTCTTCGTCAAGTTCGGCAGGTCGTTTTCCGAGAAGTCCGCTAGCACTACCAACGTGTAGGCTCTTTCGGCCGCGTAGAGGGTTTTTCTTAGGGGTCATACTCGATATCATATCTTTTAGCGTTGCCGTACCATTTTCTTCATCTCCGCCGGCTCCCCCATCAATGATACTGCGATCGTCCTCTTCCGTTTGTTCTTGCACACGGTCCCAATCGAATTCGCTTTCCATGACTTGTGGCTCCGTAAAACTCACTGCTCTGAAGTTTTCTCGGGGCATAAATGGGTCAGCGGTATCGCCAATAGACCCTCGCCGGTCAAGGATGGTAGTGACTTTCGGCGATCCGAGGCCTGAACGATCGGCACCAATACCAGAGAGCTGACGTTTTTGAGGGGTAAGTATAATCTGAGGAGTCGTCATTCCTGTGGCACCATGTTGTTTGAAAATGGAAGATTTAAATCCATTTCTCGTTGCCGACTTGGGTGTAGCATTGGCTGAATTCGGGGCGGTTTTATTAGGAGAGGGAGATCGTCTCTGTGATGGTACGGATGTCGGTGTCTTGATCGGACTTGATTGTTGAGGGGTGCTAAGCAGGTCTGGCTTCCCTGGGCTCGTGGGCTTAAACCCAGACCCATTGCTTTTAGGAGATTTTCCCTTGGGGGTTCCCGAGGTTCGTCGACTATTACTTCGACGCAGTCCCTTCCCACGAAATGCAAGAATGCCAGGGCTCTCTACCTCTAAGGCGTCTCCAGCTTCATTTGTGTCTGGCAGAAAGCCTTTTGTTGGCAACGCCGACGTATTATCTCCATCTGGTATGTCTACTTCTTGTTGCATAATCTGTTTGGCTTGAGTGAGGTTTTTGGCCGGAGAAGGTTCCCCGATAATCCTGCCGACTGCTGTAGTCATGTCCATACCCATCGTAGCATCCGCTTCATCCCCATCTTCGCCTTCGTCGTCAGCCGATATAATGCGGCCTAAACCGACGGTCATATCCATTGCCGAATCATCATCTTTTGCTAGCGTGCGACGACGAGCAAGGGACACCCTTCTCTTAGCGGCATTCGATTTGGTTGTCGATACGACACCACCCATCACTGTAGTAAGCTCCATCGATAGATCCTCATCGTCATCGTACTCACTAGGAGCATCGGGTTGAAGACCATTCCTTATGCCACCAATTGCCGTGGTAAACTCCATGGTAGCGTCTTCTCCTGAGTTGCCACTGGGTCCATCGTCAGCACCTGGATGCTCGACGCCGGCCGGACCCCGCGACTGGAGTATACCACCAAAGGCTCGTGTAACATCCATAGATAGCTCTTCTTCCTGAAAGCCGCCCTGGGGACTATCTCCTAATGATATGATGCCACCAACAGCACTTGTAATTTCCATATCCATGGGTGCCGTATCTTCATCGTCACGCGTAGAATTTGACGGGTTATCCCTCTCATAAGAAGTGCCCACTGGCTTCTGTCCGGGTTTCTTGACCCAACCGAAGGAGGGAATAACTTCCTCTTCTTCATCATTAATCCTTTGAGTCTCTGCTCGTTCCGTGGCCAGTCTGAGCATATCATCGAGAGAGTCGTCACCCTCATCTGTGAAACCAGAACGTACAGACATAGCGGATGCAATGGATGTACTGGTCATCTCATCGACGTCAAGATCCATCGTTACTCCATCAGCTTCATCGGAGTCGCTGCCAGAATCTGACCCGATTTCCTCATGTATCTCGGTGACACCCTCGGTTGCTTCAGAATCCGAGCTATAGATGCTTGAAGCCATCGTCAGGTCGTCTTGGTGGTGGTTGTAGTCAAGCGCGGAGAATCCAGAGCCTCTACGTTTATTCGTCTGATGCAAGTTGCGCTGGTCCTCTGGGAAAGCTGGACTAAACTCATCGATTCCGTCCTGAGGCTCAGATGACGAGGCGGCAGTCTCTGTAAAGGCACTCGGTTGCCCGGCTAGCGACGAGGCTCTCCTTGTAGAGTCAGTTGATGTAGTTGAGTCTTGCATGTACTCGATTTCGTGGAAGGTGTGAAGAGTAGCCTCGGCGGCAAAGGATACACGTCGGTTAGCAAGCGATTTTCTCCGTGCCTCGCGTCGATCCTTAATCTCTTTTTCTAATTGAGCTCTCTCCTTCTCTTCGCGTTCTCGGGCGGCGGCCTGTTGTTCTTCTTCTGTGCGCAGCGCGATTTTGGTGCCTGATGAAGATGAGTCCTCATTCTGAAAAGGGTTTGGCAGATTCTCAAGGCCTTGAATGGTGGCAGAGGGAGGGGACTTCCGAGAAGTGCCCTTGCCTTTCGGCTTGTGTGGGGGGATCTCTGCCAGCTGGGGCATCGTGGGCTTGAGGATGGATCTTGGCGGAGGTCTTGACGGAGCAGCCAACGACTATATAACATTTGATTAGTAGGAGAGCCGCAGAGATAAGGTTCTTAAGATGCATGCGTACCACGCGTCTATTCCCAGAACCTGTCTTTAAGACATCAAGCCCACCAGGGCCCATGCTTTTGCTACGTGACTTCTTTCTGCTGGCATTACCAGCTAGAGAGCTAGCCATGTCAACTGTGATGTTTTCTTTCTCCATTCTCTTGCGGACTGGTGAATGTCCAGTTGATTTTCGGGGTCGTCGTGTTGACGGAATAGTCACATCGGCGTGACCAGACATGTTGGCAATGCTGTGAAAGAAGCGACTTCAGAGGCTCACAAGCGCACCGATTCTTTATACAGAAATTTGCGGCTCTGGAACCAACTTTTAAACGGCGCGTCGCATTACAAGTGGGAAGTCCAATGCTATGTATTAGGGTCTTGTAGGCTTAGGTTGGTAACAAAGAAGCTCCGAGTAGAGATGGGGAAGGTGGGTTTTCTATATCTCGGAACAATTGCATGTGAAGTTGGTTGCATGTGCAATTCTCGCTTCTGGTTGGTGATCGCGTCGAAAAGCTATTGTTTGTAAACATACGTAGGTAATGCGGGTGGAGGGAGCTACCGGGTACATAGGTACTTACCTCTGCCCCGCTACACGCTACACACAACTTTGTACGAGGTTAAGTGGTGGGGTGCTATCCTTACAGTGCTATTAGAGCTACACTGTGTGCCACTATTGAAAACCACTAGCCACACTTTGTCAATCGATATGCACCAATAGCGCCACGAGTGGTTGTGCACAAGCGAATTTCTGCCCACACAATCTTCAGATTTTACACTCCTCCATTTTCGACTGCGACCCGTTGTCCCGCGATATCCTGACGCCAACCTCAACACCACACGATCTCCGAAGCCACCATCCTTTCTTGCGACCTCGACCTAGATTCGCAACCATGGCCACCGAGTTGACCGTCCAGTCGGAGCGTGCTTACCAAAAGCAGCCTCACATTTTCCAGAACGCTAAGGTCAAGACGAAGTCGGCCCGCCCAGGTAATTAATTCTTGCCCACGGCGCTTTATGGAATCGAGTATTCATGCTAATTGTTTCATTACAGGCAAGGGAGGCAAGGTGTGTTGACACGTATACGACGAACGACAAAGATCGAATGCTCACATATCGAATAGAGATACTACAAAGATGTTGGTCTAGGCTTTAAAACACCTAAGACGGCCATTGAAGGCTCGTACATCGGTACGTCGAATACCTATCACCTCGCGAATTCCCCCAATATTATCGAACCGCCGCAAGAAGCGATATCAGACCTACCGTGCCTCAGAAAGCGGTAGATGAATTATCACTGGAATCCAGACCATTTCGGTTCCTATATTGCGCGCGCTCGAGAGAGGGACCTTTGTAACTCTACGAAAATTGGGACACTAATATCATTTCATTGAATAGACAAGAAGTGCCCCTTCACTGGATTGGTTTCCATCCGTGGCAGAATCCTTACCGGCACCGTTGTCTCGACCAAGATGCACCGAACCATCATCATCCGACGCGAGTACCTCCGTGAGTATCCTCTAGTCTTCCTCCATCACTTATCAAACCTCAACTATGACCGTTTACTAATTATTTGATAGACTTCATCCGCAAGTTAGTCTACCCGATATCGATGACAGTCGCCAGCCTCTTACTAAAGATTGATTCTATAGGTACGCGCGTTACGAGAAGCGACACAAGAACATTGCCGCCCACTGCTCGCCCGCTTTCCGTGTCGAGGAGGGTGACCATGTGACTGTCGGCCAGTGCCGACCTCTGAGCAAGACCGTACGATTCAACGTTCTCCGCGTGCTTCCCCGAACTGGCAAGGCGGTCAAGAAGTTTAGCAAGTTCTAAGTTTAGGGACTCTTACGGGCATCGATGGCGTTGTTGCTTCACGGTTCTTCATGATACAGAAATTTCGGAACGGGCGGTTCAATAGGCTAAAACGGCGGCACAGAGATGCACGCCGGTAGTTCTGAAATACAAAAAGAGAATACCACACCACGAGAGTCTCAATGTATTTGATGAGGCTTTTGGATGAAACGAGGAACCAAACCGGCGCTGGCTATATGTGATATGGTGGTTCGAGGGTTTGATAAGCCTTGAGACCAACTCTAAGAAAGGCGGATATAATCCCGCTACGGCATCTTCCGATACGATGTTATCACCAAGTACCGGAGTTCTAGTTCTTAAGAGACAATTGCACCTACGTTTGGCGCCAGTATTATTAGTCCCGTCTGTTCTGTGCTCCATCTATGTCACCACCGTGACAAACAAACTATGAGCATGCGTTTTACCAAGAGGCTTTGCGAGTGCAAGTACGCACGTATATTCGTCCCTAAAATCCGACCATGTTCAACCATTTTATAGAAAGCTACTAGTACCACCCCGTGTTTGGTATTGGTCATGAGACGGATGAGGCAAGTGAGGGCAACCCACTGAAGCAATATAGCGACAATGATATATGAGTATACTACTCGCGTAATGAAATGCGTATCACAAGCTCCGCGAAGGCCGTGTGAAGGGTAAGGTATCGATCATAAGATGTCAAAGAGAGCAAAGTCAAATCCCACGTCGTATTCTATGTATTTATATATACTCGAAACCCTATCCACTGATCTATATCAGTTAATATCTACGTAAATTGTGGTAGTATTTCACATCGACCTGTCCCAGTTATTGTGTTAGGCGGTACAACTATCATTCTTCGGCCATACTCAACCTATTGTAGTACACACGCTTTTACGTAGATAGATTCGTTATTCCTCAAGTTGGTGACGTCGAAAATCAGGGCATACTAGAATATCGCGATAGTCGAATAACATAAGAATATTGTTATCGATAAGCATCAATCCATACCTAAACTAGATTCTATGATGGAAGATATTCGCAAGCCAGTCGTAAAGATTCGAATCATCGCATATAAATACGCCCAGTTGTAAAAAGAAAAAGAG
>JAPUUL010000757.1:0-14217 GCA_029590625.1 Lasiodiplodia mahajangana
AGTGCGCTTGCTTGGTGCAGACGTCTCGGTGTGTAATGATGCCGGGGTGCCTTTGTTGCCGCGCATGCGCAGCATTTTCTCGCGGAAGGGCAGGCGAAACTCACCTGTGAATGTGGTAGATTTGGAGCTAGGCATGGATTCGGAGCTTCTTGTGTCTCGCGGTGTGGTAGAAGGCATGATGTGGTTGGTTAAGTAGTGTCGGGAGAATTGAATAGACAACTAGAGACTTTAGATGGGCTTGCCAGGTCTGGAGATAGAAGCAATGGTGCGTAGTCGACGGTAAAATAGGATGAGGGACATATGCTCGCTGAAGCACCTATTTGTATTCCGTACCATGAATAATTGTATTAGCTTGTCTCCGTTGTTTAACATTCTACTCTTCTCGCGCACTAGTAGCGTTGGCCTGCGAATAATTCTTTGTCCTTTTGTCGACCCTTCCATAGGCCCTGAGAATTGCCTTATTATCGAAGACAAGGAACGAGGCCGACCCTTATTCCGAGCTAAATTGGGTAGAAGAACGGGGGAGTAACCTTTATCACGTATGCCTTGCTCGAAATAAATTCTCTTTCTCCGGGAAATTACAACAAATGGCGTACGAAAAGGATCTAAGAGAACAAGTACACGGCTCTAGTTTTTACAAGATCTCTCACTCATCACTGTGCAGAGAGAGCTAACTTGACTCCTGCTTTGTACAAAGTGTTTTGCTAGTTAATTTGGAAATCACAATTAATGTTCGGAGTCCGCCTCTCTCAGATATTTTGTAAGGTAATACAAGAGAATACTCGGAGTTTAGGTATCCTACGGCATAACATATCGCTTAATATAGGAAACTATGATCTTCCAGGGCTTCCCGGGGTAGGTTAGTCTTCTATTAGACCGCTAGAAGGCGTAGCAAGCGAGGACAGTATTGAACTACTAGAAGCTGCACTGGATGTAAAACTCTCATTGAATATTTATAAGACTGTTCACACTACTGTGTGATTAATTCTGCCTATCAACCTTAGATCTTCTTTCATTTATCGACATACTTGAGTTGGAGGAATATGCTATCAGGCCCAGGATTCCTAATTATCTTGAATGAAGGCATATTTACTGAATGTACTATTCCTATGCATTGTCCTTTTCAGCTGCTTGTACCCAATCGCTAATTTCCCGGTCAAATTCCTGTATCTCGCTCATGCCACAAACCTCGAAAATGGCGGCTGGTCCAACTGCTCCAGTATATTCTTCTTCTTTTCCATCCTTCAGCGCCCGCAGGGCTTTTGTTATACCAAAGTAAGCAGGCAATAAGCAGAGGGCTGGGTATATCATAATTCCAAGGCCACATTCCTCTGCCTCCTTCGGCGTAAGCTTATATCCAAATGAACCCTGCACCAGGTTATGCAGAGTGGCTACACCTGTACCGCGAAACGCATCACAGTATGTTTCTAGTTGCTCTTTTGTCGTGATGGCTTCTAAAAAGACAGCATCAGCACCGCACTTGACGGCAGCCTTTAGCCGACGAAGGGCCTCATTGAACCCGTGAGTCGCGAGTGAGTCTGTGCGGGCAATTATCACTACATCGCTTTCTCTCCTCTTACGGACCTCCACTGCCGCCTTGATCCGGGTAAGGTACTCGCTCAGGCTAACGCACTCTTTCCCCTTTAGATGACCGCATTTTTTGGTGACAACCTGGTCTTCTAAATGGAACCCGGCGACTCCCGCAGCGATATAGCGCTCGACAGTTCGAGCGACGTTAGCGGCCGTCCCATACCCAGTGCTATGCGGGACCTAGGGTCAGCAATTGCTGTAAACAATGAAACTGAGCGATAACCTCCGAGCAATGCTAAATAGGGGAATGAAAACTTCCAACACGCACTCTGCATCCGCAATCAAGGGCGTCTTCGGGTCGATATTGGCAATCATCGCAGCTGTGTCGACCATTTCTGTTTGGGTGGCGAGGCCGAGGTCTGCCATTCCAATGCGGGACATTGACACGCCGGCGCCCGTCATGTACAGACAGTCAAACCCTGCTGCGAGGGCCATGCGGGTTGAAAGCCCATCATATACTCCGGGGCAAATGACAGTTTTACCAGTAGCAAGAAGCTGGCGAAGACGCCCGCCAGAAGTCAGTTTCTCTTGTTGAGGCATCTTTGAGATTTCATAGGGCGAGTTGTTAACACGCAATATAACGTTTAAAGGGGACCTTGGGGTAGGAATAATATAAGCTCTTGCATATAATCGGCATTTCTAATATGTTTCCAAGCCGATCGCAGGCTAATACTATGTGGGTTAAAGAGCATTAATCTAGCTTAATTATATTTGTTATAAGTTTAATGGATATATTATTAGTATTATTAATTAAATAAAAAATAAAACTAATAAAGYATAGYTATTATAAATATAAAACTAAAAAAACTTAGTATAAAAAGTTATTATTATTTAGGTTTACTTAAAAAAGTTTTAAAAATATAAATTTTATAAAGYAATTATAAAACTAAATATTAATTAAATAAGTTTTTATTTAATAGTATATTTAAAAATAGCTTTATTTTAAAACCAGCTTTTTTATATTTTATAAAGTATAAACAAAAACCTAAATAATAAAAATTAAAACATAACTAGCTTTAAGATTCTATTGCTAAATATCTAATATTATATACAAACAAACTCCCAAAACAAACTCTCAAAACAGGTCTCCAAAGCTGAGATCTTGCCAAAAATGGCAAAACAAATCTCCAGGCGTTAAGGTGGTACCCTGGCCTAGAGCTGACAAAAGCCTCGGACGAAGGGGGACACGACGGCTTCAAGGTAGTGGAAAAGTTGCCCCATGCAAATGATGAGGTTTTATGTTTTGCCCAAAATCAATATATCCGGGACGTCGAGTTCGGGAAGATGTTGACAGAGATGGCTGACACCGGCCTGACTGTTTCTGTCACCCTTAACTGCTGCTTCTCTGGAGGCGCAACTCGCGGTGATGAAACCATCCGGTAAATAACACGAGGAATCTCAAATGCCGATCGTCAAGACAGTTTGTCAACCGAGGATACGAACATGTTGCCAGACTCTCGCAACTCTTTTTTGCCTGGTTCATTACTATACCACCAACAGCAGCGTTATAACGCTATAATGGCCTGCCAGCCCGACCAGTACGCAACCGAAGGAATAATACTGGAACGTCACAACAAGAGGCGATACGGCTATTTCACATCCACTCTTATCAGTAGGCTTGAAAGTATCGGTATTCATCGAGAACGAATTACCTATCGACAATTACAGGGCATCGTTGGGGTTGTCGTACAAGACAAGTCCGGTGAAAAGCAAACCCCAGCATACTTTGGGCCTGACAACCGCATCCTCTTCGAAAACAAGACTGGTAATGATTCTCGTGAGCTTGCCTACATCAAAAAGGACGTGACTCATAACACCCTTGTGATTGTCAGGGGGAAAGTCACAGGTGCTCGAGTCGGGGACGAATACTGTCTTTTAAAAAAATCCCTCCTTGATGGCTTTGATGAAGAAAAGAATATCCGGCTTACCGATGTCGGCCATTTCGAATCCAAATTCGAGTTCTCGAGTAAAGGTCACGTCCCGAAAGACATCAATCAGTTCCTAGAGACCTACCGTGTGGCTCAGTTAGTTAACCAGGCCTCTATCCCTGTGCGAGTAACAACCGATGGCAGCGAAGAAGCAAAAGTCGTGAAAGAAGAACTCGTAAAGTCGCCATTTAATCCCTTTTGCTTCGTTCATGCACAGGAAGCCTCAGCCGTTACCAAGCGAACTGAAGCAGGTGAAACTGAAAACTCGCGCACTCAACGACGGAACTTCAGTGTGTACACGCCAGGACTTTTCTGGATCATTTTCATGTACGTTCCAGGACTTCTCTGGGCTATCTGGATGTACATGCAAGGCCGATTCCGTACCAAATCTCTACCTGGAATAAAGACTCAGATCCGGCGTAGTACGGAGCTCCACGTCCACATCGGCATAGAAAACCTAGAGATTCGTGACGACACGGGACGTCCATTTGATCGGCTGCCAAAGATCTCGGTCACCGGTGGCAAGATCAAGGAGCAGCTCAAGCTTAGCTTGAAAACCGTAGACAACTTTCAGTTATTATCCCACATGAAAACACCGGAAAACTTCGAACGACAGAAGCCCTTCGAGTGTCAATTCATACTGAGTAAAGACGCCGGCGACTATCAACGTCAAGAAAGTGAAATGGGGCGGCTTGTAGCCGTACACAGCCTTAAGTTCACTAATATGACTAAGAAGCCACTTTATGTTACACTTCTAAATCTCAACCCATTTTACGGAGTCGATATTATCTATCCCGACCGCGATGTGAAAGCGCAATTTGTCCAAGCCAAGGAACATATCACGCTTCCAAATATTCGCACATATGTGCCACACGAGCTAGTAGATCAGTATGATAATGATGGGAAAGTATACGATACTATTACGCTCATTGTGGCCACGCAGCCAGTGCCTGACATTGGATATTTCGAGCAGCCAGAACTTAAAAGTTTCGACGACATGACACACGGCGGACGGGGCAGGGATAATGAACTTGACAAACGCCATTGCCATGTCCGCCCTTGCGGTGAGATGCCGATTTCAGGGTGGTGGGTTGTCCATTGCCTTGTTAGTGGCACCATACTTAAGCCGGACGGGCGCGTCAAGGTCGAGAAAAAGCCGGTATGAGATCACGCCCTCAAGCGCGGAACGCAAAGCTAACAATTTTATATCAGAGAAAGTTCAGGACCGGCCACAAGGTTAAGGCCTTGTTGTCTCAATGTTGGAGTACAGAGCTGTACACCGTCAATGCGGAATTGAATGGCACATATACCTTGTGGGATAGCAATGGACAGCAGGTGCAAGATAGCAACGGCAGCACAACCTTTTTGGAGTACCAATTGGCACGCCCCTAACAGACTCTTTTGGGGAACGGAACATAGTTGATCATATATTTCACTTGTTTATTGCTCTTTAGCGGTCGTTCTCGGTTTCCTTTTCTCTTCTTTTTCAATTTGTGTCACGCTTAAGAAGAACTTTGCTTTCCTATTGAACAACGCTTGAGGTGTCACGGATATGTGGAGCTTATATACCGTTAATACTCGCGGAGTATTAACGGCGTCGTTTTTACTCCGCGACATGAGGTGTCTTACCGCGTTAGCATTTGGCTTCGTAGCCTATTGCTAGATATTGAAATGGTCAGGGCAAACCTAACCACCCCTAGAGGCCTGGCCATAGCCACAGGGCACTTCTAGGGTAGGGAAGCGAAGCCTCCCTTATCGAAGGAGCTCCCAAGAACGAAGGTAACTGAATTTACTATGGGAGTACTATGGGTAAAGAAGTAAGAAAGGTTTTGCAAAGCTGTGCGCAATATATGGGGCACAAGCCACACCACGTATAGCTTAAGTAGCTTAACCACACGCACTGTCACAATATTAAGGATTACTGTGTGTCCGGCATGGGCGCTGTTTCACTTCGTTTTGTTTAAGCCTTAGAAAATTGTCGCGTTTATTATAGCTCAGTAGAACTTCGGTAATACTTGTCTCTTAGGTCCTGTAAGACGCTAGACTGATTCAGCCGGTTGGACAGCTAGACTTGCGTTGCTTGTTCTTATTTATTTAGTCACGTCCTAGTAGATTTTCATTCTTGGCAGTAGGCAGGCAGTGCTTTTAGACCTCTTCCCAAATATACGATGAGTTCCTTCGCAGAGGAAAATGTTTGCAATCTCTTAGATGAAGGTGTTCAGGCCTCCAAAGTGAGGTTCGTGTTGGTTAGCATAGTCCGTCAGTATGTAGGATAGTTTATATCATGATGCTTCTTCACATACCAAACCGTCTACAGCGGCATTATTATACGCGGGAAGCTGTTCTTTTATGTATAGAACAGCTACAGAACTTATTTCTTCATCTCACGAAAAGGTGTTATCCATCTGGGTAGGCACATTATTGTTTGCCTTAAAGCTGACTTTATTTACTCCTTTTAGAACTCCCGTGCATTGCACGTTCAAGGCTCCGGTAGAACGAGCGTGAATAGTTTCTATTCCGGTATCTATATTACCTTTACTTGGACTGGTGACCAAGGAACTAATACCCTTAGAATAGTCTTATGGGCTATCCTGGCTCCTGACGGCCCGGGATAAACTCCGGAGTAGGGTTTATTGGGTCCCCGAGATATACACGATCATTACCGCAGCATTACTAAGTTACCAGTTACTATAATTATCTCATATGATGACGAGGGGGTAATACGCAGCCCCGACCATAAATAAGTCTCCCATCTTTGCCTCAGCCAACACAGACGCGACGAAGACAAATATCGCATTCGATATTAGTACCACAGTGAGATGGACTGCGAGTTCGTCGATAAGTGTTAAAATAATGATTGGGACAAGTAGAAAGCTTGAGGCAAATATTGCCAGAACTGACCGGCTAGCAGTTTTGATCAGAGGATTAGGAAATATGTGCACATCGGGGTCGCTTGAGTAACCATCACGAAAGTCCTGGTTAGATCTCGTTTCAGAAAGGCTGGGAAGCTAATGATAAATGAGGAGAATGGAAACTTACTCGTCCTAAAATTCTCGACACCCAAATTATAGTATCCTCAACCTTATGCGTTATCGTTTCAAGAAACTCGTCGGCCTCCGCAGGGCCTAACGCCATCAAGTCGCGTGTATGGGCAAGATATTCCGTTTCGGCTTCAGTTATACAACCGAAGCCTTCGACCCAGCAGTTAAGGTTGCGTACGTCCCAGGGTGCGGCAAGTTTGACTGCCAAGGCTTGCCTCGTACGCTGGCAAAGATCGTCTGCCACTTGGGGATTAAGGGACGAAGACTTCTTGGGAGGAATTGGAAACTTACCATATTGATTAATCGCCACATCTAGCTGATCTAATAGCGCTCGCCGATGCATGTTCACGTCCGTTCTATAACTACCCAGTTGGATTGGCCTTGCTTCGTCCTGATCAACTTTTTGGAGCTGTTTCTCAAGCTGCGATATACGATCTTGTTTGTAGAGAATCATGCGGGCACGGATGGCAGCAAAGCGCCGGAAGACGAAGAGGGACGGGTGGGAGCTAATCATAGCAGCAAAGAGAGGGTAACCTGCTGGATGATCCTCGACTTGATGGGGAGATCATTTTGGTTAGCTCTAATGTATAGGGAATATCGACTAATACCAGGCTCGACAAACTCTTCTGGTAGGCATTGGGTGCCGCTGTGGGCATGGGACGTGGCTGGTATGTTGGTAGCACGCTCGCCATGCCGGAAGGTTACGCTAGGCCGCTGTGTCGTAGGTGGTATAATTCTTCTTGGATAAGAAAGTAGCGGGTAATCTTCTTTGATTCATGAACGATTTCAGCCCAAAGAATAAAGCTCTCCGAAATAGTGCTTGATTAAGTCTAAAAGAGGAGCGGTAAACGGCAGTGCGGGGAGTTGTTGGGCAGCTTTGGGGGCCAAGCTTCCGGTTGTATGGCGAATTGTTTATCTGCTTACAGGCTACAGCTACCAAGCCTATCACGATTGTTTTTGGCGGGCAAAAAATGGCCACACCTACCTACATTTGTACACCAGCGTGTTTTATTACTTAAGTATTTATCAACACAACAATAATTTTTTCTACCGCTAAGTGATACAACTTTATTGTATACGTAACGAAAGATTTTCAAAGGGCAGAATGTTAAAAAGGGGTGACGTTGTTTGATTAATACTTAATGCAAGCAATCTACTACCAGGCGGTGCAAAGGCATATGTTTGTTCATAGCATCTAACAGCGAACATGATATACCTTGAAAAGATGCAAACAATATTTTCAGTCCCCCAACTTCTTCTCCGTGATGGCAATGTGCTAGTTCTGGGTTTTAGGCAGGCTTTAGGGCCACAAGAATCACGTCAGTTTAAAAGTCACCCTCTTAGTAAACAAAGTATAAATAATTCAGTATTATTTAGATTAATAATATGGCTAGAGGTTTTTTTCTCTCAATGTCAGGATTAGCCATGACAGTGATGTAGGACTTTTATTTTTATGCAAGGAGCCTTGACAGCCTAGGGGGCTAGTCCCTGGCTATATACACAACATAGAATCTCACGATAATTTTGCCAGGCGGTGAATCATCAGGTGGTGTGCTAACACTTAATAACACAAGTAAAATATATTTGTGCGGAAGGCGCGAAGATCACATTGAATACTAGGGCAACCCTTAGACGCGAACACCAGCACCACAGTTCCAAGTGAGGACCATATGCATATTATGCATTTTGGAGTAATGGAGAGGTTATAGGGACTACGAAGTTCTATACGACGCTATGTATCAATGAAGGACAAGAGAGTGCGGCGTTGCAAGGCGTTGGCTGTCGTGCTAAGACAGGTGGTTTTCAGAAACATATTGACATTTCAGTAGCAACGATAAACGCCTAAAGAAGGAAGAATCTCAAGTTACTACAAGTGACTGCGTAAACCTATTAACATCTACAAGACCTATATCAATATATGGATCTTACTTTTGGTATCTTGAACAACACAGCGTTCGTATATATGCGAAATCTTGGGCTACTCGTTACAGGAAGGTATAAGATACGTGAACAAAACACCGACTCTTTCAGTAAGGCTTCACTTTAAGTACTTCGATAAACATCACGTTTTTAGAACCTGTAGGGCCTTAGTAAGGGTCACGCCATACTGAGTATACGATTTGGTCTCTCTCTTATTCAGGTTCAGATACCCTTCTTCCTTTTTTCAAACTTTAGTCTTGTGCTATGACTAGAATACACCTAATATATGACTAACACCAACTAACTATTCGTATTATACCCGACATAAAACACTTCCACTCACCTTACACATGTATTATTATTGTGAGTTGATACTACCACTTCTCACCTTACTTATGGAATATCTTGACATGTTACTCGTCGCTTTAAAACACCGTAGTTATTCAAATAATTTCAAAATTTGAATAACTTAAGAGGTACTAATATCATGGCTTAATAATACCTACCTGCGGCCAAGCTCCAAGGCATAATCCTATAAATCTGAAGCCTGCTCAATGTCAGCATTATCATACTTAGTAGTCATATCATCGATCGCATCTTCGCATCAGATGCAGGCTGAGAGGTACGGCTGCTTGCGGGAAACCTGCTTTGACGGAAGTAGCTGGGATAAACCGTACCATATGGCAAGTCACGAGACTATTCATGAATGCTGACATCATTGCAACTCTAGCCTACTCATCCCAACAAGTTCAGATGGGATGGGTGGGCACACAGTAGAAAGATGCTACCTTACACCGGCATATCATACCATCTAACCTGCGTCTACCTTGCTGCTACATACATACCTACTCACTAGCCTTGCTTGAAAGACATAAACATACCACCAGCCCGGCGCCGTCCGTCATGCGGCCAGGAAGTTACCAAGTGACAAATGAATGACTTTCATAGAGAGATGCAAGGATGCGGTAAACCTACTTCCCGGGAGTCCGAAGCCTCTCTGAGATTCGGAGAACGCCAGTCTCATATACCTACATAATACCAGAAGAAGATACAGTATTCGTAGACACGGTGTGTGAGATACCTTGTCACGAGGAAGCCGTGAGAACACAGTATACAGCAATACGGGACAGCCCTTTCACCACGGCGACAACCACCATCTCTCTATCATATCTCGCGAGAGACCGCGTCGCCGCCTATCTGAACCCTGAATTTGTCATTTGGGCGATACATTCGCACACCTTGGTGAGTGACGTTATGAGCTGAGCCACCAGTCTTGGAAACGACAGCGTCGTAGTCGTATCGACTAATAACATGCAAGATGCATGTATGAGCTGCTGGTCTTGGCTCCTATTCTCATACTCATAGGCAGGGTTAGCAATCCCGTGGGTTGGGTGTTTTGATATGAGCAGTGACGATGATTAATAGATTGTAAGTATGTAATACTCAGTAGACATTCACCCAGTAATAGTATAACGTTTCCTTATACTGGATCACTCGCCGCGGGAAGTGAGTGTTACCCTCCCATTCGACAGCGGGGCTCGTGACTAGGTCTCCAGACATACCTCACCTATGATATTGACACCATTACACAGATTCAAAGGGGGACGCGCTTATTACCTGTAGGTAAGAATGGATCGAGTGGGTATACACCGTGTAAGGTCAGTATCTACCTATCTACCTACCTACATACCTAATGCACAGGTCGCGATACTAGTAGGGATCTAAGTTCTAATCTGGGGTTGAGGGGATTAAGAGCGAAGGTGAGACATGCATTTTTTGGAGAAAAAACCCATCGAAAGCCCCACGCCTGTAGCGGGTTGGCAATTAGAACTTGCAGCATATGAACTCATCTTTACGGCGCTTCTCCGCATATGCTGTTAGGTTGTCCCTACATTACTGCCTACAGTACAGCACAGTACCTGACACTAATTATTGGCGAGGCATTTATTTACCTTTGCGCAGACGGGGATCAGTCCTGTAGCGTATGCGTAGGTTTCCGTGGTTCTTTACAGTTTAACGGCAGTTCATATAAGTGGTGGTCATAGACTTGCNGGGGGGGATCAACGCCGACTAACTTTACAACTTGTTTATACCCATATCCATAGGCGGCAGCACAAGTCTCTCATTGGTGGCGTGATGCGGGCAAGCGCGAGAAGGCATTACGCTTGTTTATACACGCTCCGGGGGGCCCATGTCGCTGCGCGCTTTTGCAAACGGGGGATGAAGCTTTATTTCCGGCATGTTCGGAAGTATGTGTGTGTACATACGGGCGATAGAGTACGTGAGTGTGCTCTGGGGATGCCTGTGGGGTGTGTATGTGTGTGGGTGGGTGGCAGATAGTGTACTACTATACAGCTGTAAGTATGCGAAGTGTAGGAGTTATCGTGATATTGTTTAGGAGTTGTATCAAAATAAGGTGGGAGCCCTGCCACCAACTAACGCAACCCTACAGCACTAGTGAAATAGCTACCGTTATCTACAGTGGAGATATCGATCCCGGATTCGAGCTAGCATCGAACTAGAGGTGACGATATCCTTATATAATGACGAAGCGTTTGATTACTTGGATCTTTACATACATGGGTACATAATACCTCCATAATGGAAGTGTTATGAAGAACTAAACTAGACATCGGCTGGGCTGGTGTGGATATCGAGGACGGACGTTAGGTACTGTATATTTCTCAAGTCACATATATTTTGCCTAGCATCGATTGACATGTCCTATTGTGACCACGAACTCTTCTGCTTCGTTGCTTCAGCAAAAGAAAGGGCTTGGCGCATCACATGTTAGACATAAGTACCTAAATTAAACCTACTCACTTACACATAATGATGTAGGTATTTGGAGATGTCTGAGATAACCACTGATAAGATATTAATATCCCCAAGACAGTCTGCCCAAGAGAGGGTGCCTGTGTGGCTTGACAAATTCCAAAATGGGTGAACTCTAGATTCCCTATCTACCCACCTCAGTTACATGTAGCTGAGCGCCGACTTCTCCCATACATTGACGCATACCTATGCACACGCACCACAAAGCATACACATACAGTATGCGCAGCCTTCTTCGCATCCTGTCTCAAAATTGAATGGATGTATCTATCGACAAGAATATTAAGCTGAGCTACTGTACTGTACTGTACTGTATGCGTACCTAGCTGTGTTGCATCCGTTGTGGGTGGGGCTGTGCTCATGGCCGGATTTGGATTGGCTTGCATGCCTCGACGGAAGAGCTGTGGCGATTGAGTGGTGGTGGTGGGTACTGGTACTGTAGGATGACGTGCAGACAATAGGGTACAGTACCTATACTGTAATGGCCGAGGGTCTGGTCCGGAGCATCTTTTGACTCTCGGCCGGGGTCCAAGACACGGAGACAAGACAAAAAAGACCCCTGAAATACTATACTACCTACAGCATACAGTATCATCGCAGCTTTTCGATAGGTACCAACACCAATGCACCAATGCAATGACAGGGTCGACTTGGAGATTCTACAACATCGTGTCTCTTATCTATCTCCCTTTACATATAGCCTGGTTCGGAGCATTTCGTCTCCCTTTCCTAAACGTGGCATATGTATGGATGCATAGATAGCCGCGTCTAGGTCAAGACAGTTCGTGGGGGGCTCGCTAATTCTTGTATCGTTCAGTCGTTCTTTCAGGCCGCTGTCTCATTCCTAGCGAGGGGTCGGGAGTCGCGTGTGTTTTGGTGGTGTAGGTGAGCATCGTGGCGTTGAGACTTGTATCCACGATAGGCTGGAGAACCAGGTGGCAGTGGGTTCAGCTGAGCCTTAGTGATTCTAAACATTGTCTTTCGCTTCAAAGCCCATTATGATACCTACTCTGCGAAATGGGATAGTATTCGTTTCCAAATCCATTTGCGTCAGTTCATACATGATCGACTGTACTTTTGAGGATGCTGCAACGTCCTTTGGAACTGCAAAAACAGTTATATCCAAGACAGCTCCACCGCGGGCTTGATATTGGGAAGTCCCTTATATTACCTGTCATCACAACTCTTTCGGCCGTGTTGTTCTAAAATCGGCCGAGTGATAGATACCTACCAGAGAACCGTTCTGGCACGACGCAGTCAGAGTACCAGTAAAGCAAGCAGGTTATGCGCGGTTCTTCCGCGTTTCCCCTGAGCAAGTTTACAGCTCGGGTCCGGAGCTCTTCCGCCGGTATTATACACTCCCTATGACGCAAACTCTGGAACAAATATGCGCATGGTAATTTGGTGGCACTACATGAGGGCGCATGAGGTCGAGTTGTTTATACTTAGATAGATATAACAATATATAGGATATCCCTCAGGAAGGACTAGACGAAACGATCAAAATCCAGACTATGGGCATGCATAGAAATTTGCAAACAGCAGGTAAAATACCTACATACATACGTACGTACGTACTGTAGGTATCTAGATCTGCACTAAATACCTACCCTTGAAAGGCACAAGACAGCATGCCTGTACCTGGTAGAGTGCACGGACACGTTTGGAAATCCCAGTGGCGCTGATGCGCCATCCTTCCGTTTCCCTGCAGACCCAATCCTACGGAGAGAGACATTACACTACCGCGTTTGATAGGTAGGTAGGTTATAACGGCCGTCATCAATGTTGTCTCGGACGACGCTGCACATAAGATAAACTCCGGGCTGGGCTATATCGATACCAAGAGAATACCAAGATTGGAAAAACCTACTCGTCGAATTGTACTAAAATTCATAGCTGGGTACTGTCATCGTAATCGAATTGCCCGCGGCAAACTTGGAGTTAGTAGCAGTGAGCATAGGACTACATATGTAGAACAGGGCTGGTTCGTGTGCTCGGTACTTAGTATGCATAGCCATGTTGTTTCTACTACCTACTCATGTACGCATGCGCAGGGAGGCAGCCCTTATCCTACAAAGAGCGATTACCTGCACATGTAGTATTGTGTATAATACCCAGAGTGCGCGCATCTGACATATCATTTTTTCTCATGCTGTCAAGGACACTGACAGCTAAATGCGCGAGGACTCAAAGGGAGTGATGCCGCGACATGATATTCCCGGATGCGATTCCCTACATGCTCTCTGGATCTATGGCTGCATGGTTAAATGCTTATGTTGCTTGGTGGATTGATAGAAATACTTGGTCGTCGGGCGTTGACTTACTACCACACTTCTAATAGGCCCCCAGGCTCACCCGTGCTATTTCGTTGCCTACTGGTAGTATAGATACTATGCACTGATGCTCACGATGTCTTGCTTTGGGAAAGTACCCGTGCAGAAAGGCTAAAAGCGCCCGACAGCTCTTAGCATCGTGAGTGTCGCTTGCGGCGGCGGATCAGAGAGAAAAGAAAGACTGTCGCATTTTCGACCCCGGACCCAGAACCTTGCTCCCGTCACCGTCGCTAAGACGTAGTCGCATGGCTTCCCGCAAATACCTCAGTTGCAATCCCTTTTTCGATGGAGACATGCAGTGTTGCACTGTACGGGAGTGCCGGTAGGGTAATGCTAGGGGGGAAGGGGAAGGGGAGGGGGGGACCACTGGATTCGTTGAAGTGCATGGTTTTCGGCGTCTCACAATACCAAATCTACAATGTAGGTATCTTGCAGCAAATGAAGCGCCAAAAAAGAGCACGGATGTTGCTCTGACGAACTGCTAGCATAGCATACCTAGGCATGGTATTTACTGTACCTCTCCTGATTTGACAATGCTGTGCTACAGCAGCCAGTTGCAGGGTGACGACG
>JAPUUL010000758.1:0-14200 GCA_029590625.1 Lasiodiplodia mahajangana
CTTTTCCACGTACCACTACCAGCGTCAGCAGCACGATTTCTTTGCCTCTGAGATTCGACTTGATTTTCAAGGTCGAGCAGAGCCGGCGAGACGTGCTCATACAGGGAGCCCTCAGGTAACAATATAACTAGCATGCCGACCGACCTACCCGCACTGCATTATACATTGTCGTGGCGGCGGAATATAGCCCAATCTGCAGCCTACCCGTCGCTATACCGAGCGTCCTCGGTGGAACTTGCATTCCAATGAAATGTGGAAGACGCCGTGAGACCGTGACGGACACGCCAACGCCACGGGCATTGCTTGGCCTTTGACTGGACGTGGCGCCCCTGACTAGAAAAGCCCAGCTAAGCCATGCCAGTGCCAGCGCCAACACATTAGACTGCCTACATTAGATCTCCCGAGTCTTCCGGACCCGATCATGCCAGCCACCATCTAACATCCGTACTAGACTAGTCTTGAGCTAACATGCCCAAATATTATGTTATTCGGCGGCATCATAAGACCCAAACTAAATGCAGCATGGAATAGGACTGTGTTGTATTCATGCGTAAATAATGCCAACCAAATGCCTAACTCAGAGGTTAGACCTGCGGAACTATTGATGACGACTTCAAAGTTACATAGACGTTTATACGACGTTGACGGTTCATTACGTTTTGAATCACGTTGTGCATTATGTTCTCCAATCGTCCTACCCATCTTTCCCAACTACATAGCAGCTGAGATGCAAATTCCCAAGGCTGTGAACCCGCCTCCTACCAATACCGTTCAAGTGCGACTCGTTTCTCCGGCCCCAACCCGTCTTACCGCCGGCATGGTTGCCGATGGGTCTTACGGCCTTACCCTATATCTGCCTATATATAGCAATTAATTGGTATTGCCTACTTGGGTAGTTCGAGGTACTCTTGTACTATTGCACTCATGATTTCGGGTCTAGCTTTGCTAAGCCGTATGTCATCTACCTAGATAGTAGCCTAATCCAATCACTTAATATTAAAGGATATAACGAGTTACGTCTAGTAATGATAGTACTGGCACATACGAATGGGGATTATTGGCTGAGAGGTTCCAGATTGGGGCTTGGCCAACAAAGATGCTCCGGATTGTAAATCACGAGGGGAAAACTTACTCCAGACTACACACAACACAAGAGCCACCAACGTTTACCAATGTTAGTCTTTGCCTTCACTTATTCGCAATGCCAGGTTCTGTAGGAATGCTCATATTGTATAAATAGATATTTGATCTTATTCAAAGGTGAAATATGATAGATGAGACAAACCGGGAACTCAAATACCTATCAATTAGCACCATCACGCGCAATCAGAGAAACTAGATACTAAGTTATATGTATGTGTATATATATATATATCACATTGTATCTGCATGATCACCTTTTTTGACATCACGTTCACTCGCGGTGTCTGCAACAGATGACCTATCCTATTCTCGCGATTCAATGCGGGAAGTATCGTGCCGCATGATCAGCGCCTTTCCGCTAGCCGCCGACGTCAACGCCATTGTGGCTGCAGAACTGCCTACAAAGGGGAACACCATTTTTAGACACCGGAACTCGAGTAGGGGCTCGGTTAACTGGCTCAAAGTTTCGGCATGCTGATACAGACAGGATATTACAGTGCAACAAGAAATATATAGCGAGGTTTTATCACTCGGCTAAATTTGCCCTACTTTCGACATCTATGAGATGTTATAGATTTTCCCTGAGAAGTAAAAATCCATAGCGCCGCTTATGATACAACGGCGTGTTGTACCAAAAGTTAGAACCAAAGTGAACATAGCCAAATGCGACGTTGTAATAGCCCCTCTGTAGAAGAAGAAATATACTGCCGGCGTCCCTACTGACAGCGTATTATCTAAAAATCGGTGACCCTGCCGTTGTAGTAATAAGACCTTTGCACCATGAGTTTCAGTCTCGTCCTCATCTAGATGCCATTAGGGCGCTGACCATAGTGTGAATATCTGTTCCCCGGGGATCTGTATTGTAAGTACTTTACCTTGACCGTATTCGCGTCACTCATCTAAATAACTGTGTAGATATCACCGACTCTATTGTGTATATATAACTGGGTGCAAGGAAAGGGCAAGGCACTAGACGTCTTGATAAGGATTAAACCATTATAAAATAAGTACTTTACCTTGACATTATATATTATCTAAGTAGATGTCGTCAAAGAAGATAAATACGCACCACATCATCTCCGTCTCTACTCTCGCCCTCAGATCCACTCTACGCTGTTTGTCTATATATACTTACTATAATTAAGAATGTGTATGTTCCTCTGGACTATGAGGTAGTAGACAGCCGCTAGTTCAAACGTTACATATTCTCTCCTGTACGTTGTTATATTGGCGGCGCGGTTAACGCAGTAGACTCGAGATCTACTTCCTTCGGGACTGCATATTCGCATCACTTGCCTCATTTATTTTTACCGGCGTGAGCATGAGGTCATCCTAGAACGGCAGAAGGCGCTATATTACCAGCGTGAGTAGTCACAGACACGATTGGTATTGCAACAGAGCACATAAGTCACAATGCTGTGGCTTGACATCTATTGCCTCCACGGTTTGGTTATAGGTGTTAAAGGCCGTTCGTTGGTCTATCGATTAATTACTTCTATTCGCACACCATCTGACTCAAACCTACGCATACTTACCTAAGCTAGTATCCCACATACTACGCTTATATACCTTTCTTAAACATGATAAAATATATAAATGCTATTAGGTTAAGCTTAAGTGATAAATCGAAACTAGATAGTTGTAAATTCTTTCTAGAATTTTCTTTAATGGAGGCGTTTATCCGCCCTCTAATATCTGCCTTTTTTCCTCATCTGAGGGGACAGAAAGAGTAAACCAGGAGGGAGTAACGAACACTACGCGCAGATATAAGGCTATCAGAATAAGATCAATGCTACGCTTCTAGCCCATATGCCACTTATTGCGATTTACTATGTTTAAAGTTTGAGCTCTAGTGCTACACCATTGAACGGTTGAACTATTCGTGGATCCATGTCCGCATAAGCTACCATGTAAATGATGTGGAATGGAGACGAATGAAAAATCAAAATCCAACAAGTCCCTACAAATGGGGACAGTAGACATCAACCTGTGTATCCTGCCTGGAAATACACAAATAGGTGGCGGGTAGTTGTAACGGCAGGACTGTGCTGCCCCGTGTGTGATAATGACGATGGTATGTATTATGTATTCCCGAACTCCACCAAATGCCCAAATCCCGGATATCCCATTTCCTTTTACCCATATTTCAATTTCAAAGTGCATGTATCTCGGCTTCCCTCATGGTTTTGGTTCAGTTACTAGTGTTGGGGCTATCCTGCGTTTCTTTTGTTGAGCATTCGTATCGTCTCTCTCGTTCTCCATTGCATCTCTCTTGATTCCGGCTGCGATATTAGCGCTGCCTGGTGTCTCTGGTGGGGTGGTAATGGGAACACCGGTCACTTTGCCTGAATTGGTAGCCGTGATACTGGGTACACTTCCACCGATGAGAGGCGGATTGTTCATGACGGAAATTTGGGTGGCTACCGACGACGCTGAATTTGATCGCGTAGGCGAAGGGGGCCGAGCGTTTATAAATGATGCTGTTGGGGGCGGTGATGGAGCTGCAAACGAAGTAGCCGAATTTCGATGCTGATGGCCTGGAAAGGGGGATGGTGGTGCGAAAATAGAGGTGGGAGTTGGTATTGGCGTTGCCTGGTTTGAGCTGGTGCCGGTTATCATTGATGAAGCGTTCTTGCTGCTCATAATTTCACCCTTATATTCTTGGCCCAACTCGCCTGCTTCGAAGGAGAGGGTCGAACAGAAGCCATCCGAAGAAGAGATCAATAGTGTCGACCCATCACTTGACCTAGTAAACTGTTAGAGCAGAGACAAGCCCAAGGAAAAGTGCACTTACCATGTTAGGTCGGTAAATGTGGCAAGGTGCAAGTTGCTAACTACGCAGATAGGGGTCGTCTGTTGGGTGTCATATAGAAGGACTGCGTCCTGCGTTGCTACGGCGTAAACCATTCGGTATGGCAACGCAAAAGTAGGTTTAGGCCCAGCTGTGGAGGCACTTGTTTCTATGGTGGGGGGTTTCGATGGCGCTGACTTGTCAGGATCAGAAGTTGAGGAAGTTGGTGGTGGAGGTGGATCCATGATGGCCGGTTTAGATATCGGCTCAGGGAGCGCTGGGATGGGATCTTCGGCTGATGATGTATCAATTGTGATGTGCTGGGTCGTGGGCGGGCTCTGCCGGAGAGTGTAAAAGATGGGTGAGCATCGGACCGCAACGGACGGCTTCTTATGGCCTGGTAAATGGGCAATAGGAGGTTTGTTGATACCACCTCGTGTATAGATATAGACGGTATTTATCACCTCAAACGTGGGTTTGAGGCCATCAGCCTGATGCTGGACTTGATACTGACCGGCGGGCGTGAGAAGGAGACTGCCATCCGGGGTAAATGTTAAGCGCCTGAAAAAGGACGTTAGAGTCTCATTGGCGTAAAGGTTGGCGTTTCTCATCCCAATGCCGCTGCTGTAGCCTGGTTTGGGAGAAGCCTCAGCTGCCATAGGCATTACCGCAGGGAGTGGTAACGATGGCGCTGGAGATACAGAGCGACGGGAGGAGAACGAAGACCGTCTGCTATGACTAACGACACTGGGTGGGTTCATTGGCAACGGCACAGACTGTGGTGTTCCTGGCGCCGACAGCACTGGGGATCCAATTGATGCGGATGGAGTATCTACAGCAACTGCAAGCTGGGCGCGGTAGTTCATATCTGGCGGCGCCGGGCTGTTTGATGAGATACGGCGGTGAGGCATATCCATTTTTGCGTGACTAGCGACTTTTGGCGTTTCGGCAGCATGGTTCGTCAATGTATACTGACCGTCTTTGGTCTTTAACGAGTATATGTGAACCGATCTATCGGAGGATTGAGTCGCAATATATTCATTCAAAGGGTCCCATGTGACGCCTTGGACATAATGGCTGTGTTCAGCGATCTGACGGACGAGCACGCCTAGAGCCTCGTTAGTATCCAGGTGCCTCGAGAACGAGTTAGAGAAACTTACCAGTAGCAGCATTGTAAATGCGAGCTACATTGTCCATGCTGCCGATGATGAAGTAGGTGGCATCGGGGGACCAGGCAAGGTCGTATATTTCGGAGCCTGTAGGGCGGAACATCTGTTTCGTCCGCCATGTCTCCTTATCTTCGACACCCTCGTTGCCAAAGGTAGTTGGATGGTGAATTTCTGAAGGAACCCATAATATCACATTTCCATCGTCGCCGGCGGATGCGAGGGTCTCGCCCTTGGGAGCCCAGCGAACGACATTGACGGCCTGGGAGTGTTTCGCTAGTGTAGACAGATATTCGACCCGACGGTCTTCTCCCTCGCCATCGACTTTCCAGATGCGTACACTGTTGTCGCCTCCGCCCGTCGCTAGTCTACCTTTGCCATGTGGCTCGAAGTGAGCTGAGTAGATCGGGGCGTTCTTCTCATGCCAATTGATGATGAGGGGAGTCGACTTCATGGTGGCGGCACCTCACCCGATGTAGGCATGAGGCGGTTGGTAGTTTGATGTGGTAGGGATTCGAGATCAATAGGCCGTGAGATCGGCGGGGTTTGGGAGGATTGTCGACGGGCGGACGTCCCTCGTATGCTTATGATAGCGAACCGGGGTGTCGGAACTTGCTAGACACGGCGTAGGTAGATAGATGGTAGGTGGTTCGAGTAGCAAATGGAAATGTGACACAAACAAGGTCCCTGGTCCAGTAGATGTTTCCCCGGCGGGAGAAAACGACAGAAGAAACGAGGCACAGGTAGTAAATTTAGGAATACAATCCTTGGCGCAATCAAGTTTACGTAGGTACTCCGCTACAGCCGTGTTGTTGTATCTCGAGACGCCGAGCAGGTACTAGATAAGGAAGAGGTAGGTATATTGGTGGACAACAGGTAGGTATGCGGCGTTGTCGAGTAGAGGTGCAAGTGCGGGACACCTTTTTGAGAGAGGTAGAGTTTGAATTATCACGGTAGTTTAGGAACTAGGTATGGGCGGGAGTAGGGACGGAGAGTAGTTTGTAGAACGATGAGGACGATGGAAGCTGGGAGGCGACAAGGAATGAAGGGAATTGACTTTTTCAGTTTCGTTTGTTGATGGTCTGGCGGTTGGAAGAGGAATGTCAGCAGGTTGGTAGATAGGCGAGACGAGGCCAAGGTAGCTGGTGGTAAGTACCTAAGGTAGCTTATGTGGTACCCCAGGTACTGTAGATAGATAGCTAGCCTAGCCTAGGATAGAGATAAGTAGGCACTCAATACGTGAAACCGCCATCCTCTTTACCTAATCTATCGTGCATCGGAGTTGAAGCTAAGCAGTGCCCGTGCTTCAAGGAGCGGTGCTTTTCTACTGGAGGCATTGGAGGACGAGGGGAAGCAACAGGGCGCGTTCGACCGCGTTCTGGCCAATCATCGTGCTAGGCTACCCATTAATTGGTGTGCCGGGCTATAGCACGCCGTGCCGCCGCAGCCTGTAGAATCTAGATACTGCTTGCTGTCCATGTATGTAGCCTGTCTTACCTGCCTACCTCTGTAACACCTAGGTATGAGGTAGGGAGGCTATCTACCTCCTACCTATTGTATGTAAGGTATTGCCAATTGAAATCGTGACGCTTCTTTGAGCTTGTATAACCTAGCCATCTTAATAGGTACGTAATGTACACAGTTCTGTCAGTAGCCATTGTGCCTTACGACTTGCACAATTCTTGGTATCGGCTTTGCCTTTTGGCATTGGTGACACGGGTAATAAAACTATGTTACTCACTGTCACTTGCCTCCGGTGGGTGGTTGATTGAATCATCACCCGCAAGGCAGGTAGGTATGATATTATTCTCAAACCTCGGCGTCGCACGTATGATACATGGCCCGGGCTTCAGGTTCAGCATCAACCAGGAATGCAAACCATTTCGACCCGCGCAGGAAGATGATCCCGACTTATAGGGCGCCTGAAAAGCATATTGCCTTTCATTGGTACGAAGCACGGCAGCCGTCTTGGCTGAAAAAGCTACCTAGTACTTGTTATAAGGAACCAACACCTGATACCTGATATGGCGCTGTCCAACTACTGGCAACCAATGCGCCCATATAAACCAAAACACTCTACTTGTCACGTTCTACCGATTCGCTGGATCGGCCTAAGCCACATGTAATATGTTGGACTACCTACCTAGGTGAAATGTTTCAATCTAACTAACATGAATCGCCTCATTGGATTGGAATTGGTGGTTGGCAATCAATATGCCCGAGCCGAAGGTGCCGAATCTGCAAACCATCTGAGATGACCCTCCTCTTCACTAGGCCAAACCTACATACCTACCCTAACCTACATACTACTTCTCGAGCAGGGGATTGGATTCGTCCTGGAACTCCACCAAACATGCGACTTTCTTCAACATTTTATTCTTTTCATTTTCCTTCCTCTGCTTTTCTTCCCCTTCCGCCTGGGCTCTCTCGTCTTCGGATATAACTCTCTTGCATTCTGAAGCCCCTCAATGCTACGTATCGGGCACCCATCTCGTGATCCCTATTAAGCAATAGCAGTGTCGTCGCTTCTCATGGGCTATATAGCCTACTCACCGCAGTTTATACGTGCGGACTCGCCCCGGTCCACGGATTTGAACTGTCTAACTGGCCGAGATATCCTTGCGATGCTTATATGCCCCATGGGAAGGCGGTGTGTAGCGGGATCCCTCCAGATCTCATACGTTGCATGATATACCTATACATATGTCCGTGGCATGCATACCATGCCTTATCATATATCGGTAGGTACTGGGCGGTCCGCCCCGGTTGCCTGGTTGCATGGCTACTTTATGGGCAGTTCTAACCTCCGTAATACAATAACGTGCAGCGGATCGTCAACTTGTTCTTCGCTGGGGTGGGTACTGATTGGGGTAAGTCATGTATGTATGTAGTCACGTAGGTAGCTATGCAAGTAGGTACAGTAGAATGACGCATGAGCCGTTTGCTCTAATGCAGCTGATCAGCCATCCTGAATCGCGTTTGATAATGGGGCAGTTTGGTGTCTATCAACGGTGCTTCCCTACCCGGATTCAGGACGTTCTCGGTTGGTGGTTATCGGCAGTATCTGCCGATTCTCGTCCAACTGAGATGATATCTCCTATGGGTGATCGGTCTTAACCGGATTCCTGGCCTAGATAGCGGTGTTACTTTCCGGCTCAGAAATGAGAAATCAGTATCTACTGGTGTTTCCATTAGCAGTCTGGAACTTCACTCCCCTTGCATAGAAAGTTACCTACTGCAGACTCAAGCTAGTTAGTATACCTATTTATTACCTATCATGTTCATTGGCTGTTAGGAGCTCCGCCTTGCATGGAGCTATGGTCACCAGTTGCATCCTTTATACCCGGTTCCGTCTCTTCGTTTTGGTATCGTCGTTGGGGCTGTCACCATACACTCTGGCCGGGAGGTAGGTATGTGACCGTCTGGGAGCTCGTTCTATCCGGGCGGCGTGCTCCATAATATCTCCATATCTACCTACCCGCTTCCTGCCCGCTCTCGACCGAATATTCCGTTGCACTAGGTAGGTAGGTAGTGCTGATAATAAGCTGCCAAGCGTCAAGTTGTTGGGTCTTGCAGCACATCTTGCATCTTGCATGTTGTCGTAGGGACAGATGCGGAGTGGCACTTGTTGGACGTCGTTTTGCGAAGGACGGCGCCGTTGTTCACTCGTCTACCATTACAACCATACCTCTACCCACGATAGGCGGGTAGGTTTAGTGTTACTCGCTACCAACCAATCTAAGCCGGCAGAATACTGCAGTCCTACCATCCCTTACGTACGGAATCCTCTATCTATCAGTATATTTGTAGCCGGTCGCATACTGAGCCACGTGAGACCAGCTTGCGGAGCCGTCTCTTGACGTTCGTTTACCCTTCTCCTCATTTGCGTGCTTCGTATGTCGTATCAGCACTACCTATATTAGTGGGCAGCCGGGGCCGTCTATTGGAAATCGAGTCTATCGTATATCTAACACCGACCGCAACTAGTCCTCCCACACGCACCCCATCATCATGATTCATATTTAGCTTTTGCTTTTTTCTGCTTTCTACTCTGGGATGTGTTTCGCCACAGTCCCTTTTTCGAGGTGGACTACTCTTCAGCTTTGTTGATTCTACCTTTTATTCAAATTGCGAGCTACACTAGTCTACAGACTACTGAAACTACCTGCATTATACATACACATATCTGGTACAGTGCTATAACACTGTATTCTCACAACCGGCCCTAGACCTCTCACTGTAACAGACGCCCAGTCACAACTCGGAGCCCACCAACAACCCCTGACCTCTGCCCTAGTGAACCCTGCTCCGCTACCTAGACAGCCCCCTGTGACGCAGACCAAACTGGCCCACTGCTACTGCACGTCGAAGCTGAGATTTCCTATCTTGGATCCGATACATTGGATCCCAAAGAGCTTGGCACCCCAATTGTGGCAAGTTGAGGGCTGAATACGCCTTCTGATTTGACTGATGAATATAATTTAAATCCTACCAGATTTCTGGCCCAGTGCCCGCTTGCAAGCCCACACTATGACTCAGTCGGCGACCATTATTAGTATCTAGGTAGTGAGTGCTTCGTCAATTGTTTTGTTTCTCTAGTTTTCTCTTATATTTTTCGCCAGCTATGTCCTCCGCCCGTGCCACTGTCCGTGTTACCAGTCTATGATTCATGCCGCCGCCGCAGTAGCCTTTACTGCCCACCTTGACTACGCCCGTCGCCCTACGTATTCCGCCCATTGAACTTGTTGGTTGTTGGGAGCGGTTGTCTGGCGAGACGCCTGGCATTTCCAATGGCCCACTATTGCAAATCCTAGGTAGTCCAAACAGTCATATATCGAAAGATTCCAGACGCCCAACACTTGCTCGAGAGCGCATTATAAGAGTTCGTTGCGCCGGATCGCCCAAAGTCCAAACCAGGGTCCCCTTAGCTTGAAGATACTGGTCCGGCGTTACACAATCTACCTGTACACTGCGCGTGCTCTAGGCGCATTCCTTCGTCATGTCTGGCGACACAACACTGCTGGCATCTGCCGGCCTAGGCCTAGGGATCGTCGTCGCATTTTCGATTCCAGCCATAATCCATCTCAGTAAACAAATCCGCAAGCGAACCCCCAAGACCGACGGCTATGAGGACAAGGATGGCCAAAGCAGTAAAGAGGCCGTTACGGCCTTCAGTAACAAATTCCCCAAGGCGTCTATTTTGGTATTATCGGTAATTGGACTCTGTATCTCTATCGCCATCGCTGTTATTTCGACTTTAAGTCCTCGAGGCCGAGGAGATGGCCTGTTTCTGGAGAATTGGTTGGTTGTACCAGGCTGGGTAAGTAAATATGTCAAGGAACGATTACCGCCAATGGGCTTACATGGTTTGGTAGGTTTTCTTGACTTTTCAGGCTATTTGTATCACGGCCGCCCGAAACTCGGTAGACGCATACAACCTGGGTATATATTCAATGGCCTCATGCTTAGCACTGGCTGGTGTCTTGGCGTTCCAGGATAACCAAATCGGCGTCCGCCTATGGAAGCATGATGGCCTCATTTTCGCCATTCGTATTGCTGAAATCGTAACCGTTGTGTGCCTAGGATTTGCGAGCTTGACGCTTCCCCGACGGCCCGACGTTTACTATGAAGGCGAGCTTGTTGATCGGCTCTACACAGTCTCGGCATGGAGCAGATATAATTGGAGCTGGACATCTAGTGTGCTAGGACTAGCAGCGAAGAAGAAAAACCTCGATTTGGCTGACCTCCCAAGACCGAACCACGTCGCGAGATCCAAGGACGCCACAGCTGACTGGGAAAGCCATAACTTCAATCATCCGCTCTGGATTTCTGTTATCTTGGCGCATAAATGGGGGTTTGCGTTACAATGGGGTATGAGCTTAGCAGCCGCCGTACTAAATTTCGCACCGCAGTGGGTTGTCTTACAGCTACTACACCTTCTCGAGCAACGACAAGGCCACGAGCCCATTGGCTACGAAGGATGGATGTGGGCTATCTGGCTGATGGTTGTGATCCTCGTTCAATCCTGGATTGAAACACTTCTGTATTGGCTTTCTTGGGCGGACATATGTATTCCCATTCGCGCTCAATTGTCAGCTCTTATTTTCCAGAAAGCAATGAGGCGAAAGGATGTGAAAGAAGCCAGCAAGAAAAAGTCAACGACGGCTTCTACGGACGCCAGCGAGACTGCACAGCCCGAAGTTGAAGAGAGCAGCGACGATGAGGCAGAGGTACTCAACAAGAACAAGCAGAGCACTGTGAACTTGATTGGCGTTGATGCAAAGCGCGTTTCTGACTTTGCAAATTTCAACTGGTTTTTCCCTTCGTCCCTATTCAAGCTGATCGTTTCACTCGTGTTCCTCCTTGATCTTCTAGGCTGGCAATCACTCGTTGCGGGCTTCAGCACTATGCTTGTGGTGACACCTATTAACATCTATTTCTCCAAGAAATACTCCGACGCACAGGATAGGTTGATGCATGTCCGCGATGAGAAGATGGGTGTTGTTTCCGAAGCCCTCCAGGGAATTCGACAGATCAAATTTTCCGCCCTCGAGCCTCAGTGGGAAAAGAAAATCGGGTCGGTCAGAGAACGGGAATTAACGTGCGTCTGGGATGCTTTCAGGTACGACGTCATGCTCTTCGCCTGCTGGATCACAAGTCCAATTTTGCTGGCAGCCGTGTCTCTCGCCGTCTACGCCGCACTACACGGGTCACTCATCCCCTCGGTCGCTTTCGTCAGTCTTAGTGTCTTTAAAGCGCTTGAACTTACTCTGTCCATCATACCCGAGCTGACGACTGATCTACTTGACGCTTGGGTATCCATCAAGCGAATTGACGCGTACCTGCGGGGAGATGAAATTTCAGAAATCACTCAGGAGGCAGATGAGATTTTGTTCGAAGATGCCTCGATCGCCTGGCCCTCCGATGCCAACGTAGCCACTAGTGAAGAGGATCCCGACCGGTTTATATTGCGACACGTTGATGTCAAATTCCCGAAAGGGGAGTTATCCGTTATCTCTGGTAAAACTGGTAGTGGAAAATCTCTTATGCTGGCGGCTATTCTGGGCGAAGTTGACCTACTGTCCGGCACAATTTCTAAGCCACGAGCGCCCCCGCTACATGAACGCCACGATGATAAAGCGAATAAGGACAATTGGATCATCCCAGGCGCCGTCGCATACGTTGCACAAATCCCATGGATTGAAAACGCTACGGTCAGGGACAACATTCTATTTGGCCTCCCGTACGATCACTCTAGGTATAAGAAGACCACTGAAGTCTGCGCTCTAACGAAGGATATCGAGATGTTTTCAGATGGAGATGAAACTGAGATTGGCGCCAACGGAATTAACCTGAGTGGTGGCCAGAAATGGCGAATCACGTAAGTTTCAGCCCTACAGCCCTATCAAATGTAAAATGCAATAGCTCAGAGAGTCATCCATACCCCCCACGCCCATATTGATCCCATGGGAAAGAAATCCTAACGCTGCTGCAGGCTTGCACGGGCTATCTATTCTCGAGCCGGCATTCTAGTACTAGACGACATCTTTAGTGCTGTCGATGCTCACGTCGGCCGACATATTTTTGAGAAATGTCTCAACGGTGAGCTTGGCATTGGGCGAACTCGCATATTGGTCACTCATCACGTTGCTCTATGTGAATCGAAGACAAAATACCTGGTAGAACTAGGAGAGGGACGTGTTCTCAATGCTGGACTTTTATCAGAGTTGGAACAGACGGGAACGCTCGAAGAGATAAGAAGCCACGAGCAGAGAGAAGAAGAGATTCTCCGAGATGAGGAAGAGATGACTGCAGTCAATTCTGAAGAGATATCCCAAATCGATATGGGAGCTGTTGAGGAGCCTCTCGCTAAAGTCCCTTCGAAAACACACCAACCCCGGAAGTTCGTCGAAGAAGAAAAGAAAGAGGAGGGTGCAATCAAGATACACGTCTACTCAGCCTATCTCAAATACAGCGGTTCGTGGCCATTCTGGACAGGCGCCGTTGTTCTGTTTCTCGTCGTTCAGGGTCTGACTATCGGTCGCTCGTGGTGGCTCCGAATTTGGACGGGCATTTACGAAGATGAAAAATCCCAATTGCCAACCGATGCCCAGACATACGCGTATCAATATACGCTTCAACAGACTGCCATGAACCACATAGCCAAACCTATGTCCACTGACTCAGGGCATGGTATTACTTTCTACCTTAGCGTTTACGTTGCCCTTTCTGTCGTTGCCTCGGTTCTGTCTACTATACGATGGTACTATATATTCTCCGGCTCCATCCGCGCGTCAAGAGAACTATTCGCCCGTCTTAACTTCATTGTGCTGCGGGCTCCTTTGCGATGGCTCGACACCGTCCCAGTAGGGCGTATTCTCAATCGATTTACAGCGGACTTCCACTCGGTGGATACACATCTCGCTTACGCTGTAGCTTTCGCTGCCAATGCTTTCCTTAATCTCCTTGGTGTTGTCGTGGCCGGTCTATTCGTATCGCCCGTTATCATTTTCTTAGCTTTACTTCTACTAGCCATCTCGATTATGTTTGCCAATCAGTACCTCCACGCGGCCCGATCGGTGAAAAGGATGGAGTCCATCACCAAGTCGCCCGTCTTCGAACAATTCGGATCGGCACTCACGGGTGTACTGACGATACGATCCTTCAGCAAGTCGCAGACCTATATTGAGCGCATGTACCGCAGGCTAGACGACTGGGCGGTTACCACATGGCACCTGTGGCTCTTCAACCGCTGGATGGGCTGGCGCATGTCCGTTGTCGGCAGTTTCTTCGCTTCTTTCGTCACAATCTTCATCCTTCTCAGCCCCGACATGGACTCAGCGCTCGCTGGCTTCGCGCTTTCCTTCGCGCTAGAATTCTCTGGTTACATCATGTGGACCATCCGACACTATGCTAATGCCGAACTTGAAATGAACGCGGCCGAGCGTATTGTAGAATACACAGAGCTCCCGACCGAGGACCTCAATGGCGTGCGCCCCCCTGCGGCCTGGCCTACTGAAGGTCGCGTTGAAGTCAACGACCTTGTTGTCAGCTACGCTGAAGACTTACCGCCCGTGCTCAAGGGTCTCAATTTCTCCAT
>JAPUUL010000759.1:0-14198 GCA_029590625.1 Lasiodiplodia mahajangana
GGCCGATGCCGCCAGCGCTATGAGTGATTTCGACAGCATTTCCGTGATTAGAGATTACTATGTTTCTGATATTTTATTTCAGCGCAATTGGTCCATCAATGCGAAAGCAGGAACCGTTTAAAGACAACAACAAAATAAGATAAATTTAGGTCGGTATTCTGTACCAGGCAGGTCAAGCTGAAGATAAATGAAATGCAAGCACCCTAGTTCGCCTCCCCGGCCGCGGGAATGATCGTTTTTAGCTTTTTCTCGTGGTTTTGACTGTTCCCACTTACTATCACGGCTTTCCTCATGACAAATTCGCCTTACCGCCAAAACCCCCCCAGAACGGAAACAATGTATGCTAGTGGATGAAACTCCGTGACGCGGCCGATCCGCGACAATACTGATGCGCGCCAAGAATGGAGTCTGGCATTAATAATAAGTCTGTCAGTCTTCCTGCCGATTGTCCCGGCGAACCTATTCGGTCACTAACGCAACCGCAATTGATACATTTCCCGTTTTTGGCAAGCAAGCTATTTGTCGCAACTTGTGGTATTGCGTAATCCATCAAACACCTAGTGTTAATACTCTCATAATGAGTAGTAAAATAGAAATATTTCATCATAGTCATATGTCTCTTGCCCGTAGGCATTTGTCTCGATGCGTCGTAATTATGACGAACCATTACGCCTTAAACAGCTCAGTGGCCGGCGTTGAATGATCATCGTTGCTCGAGTTTGAGATAGTAGAAACCAAGGAATTGATTCATGCAACTGACGTCTTGTATTGATTTTATAAGGACAACATAGGCCATGATTCAATGCAGGTTCTGATTTTGCCGTCCCTTTCGATCTTGGCGCAATGCTTGGAAATATTCATTCACATTCGTCGCCATCTTGTAGGGAAGGTGATAGTAAGAAGCTTTAGATGGAGAGTATAGCAATTGGCATAATAAATCATTTTAACTGCTGAAGCCGCAAATGAGAATAATAAGGAATGATTGTTAACCAGAGAGGCCTTGAGAGGAATTTGCCGTATTTGTGGATTGAATGCTTGCCAATGCTCCTCGGATACCGTAATGGCGTCGATAGGAAGTCTATGAAGTAACTGAGATGTGAATGAAGCGGTTTCTTCATCCATCTACAAACCTTTAGTAATATGAATCTACATAAATGCTGACGGAGTGAATGATGAAATGGGTGCTGCGTTGAGTCAACAATCTATAGATCACGCACGACTACCCTGGCGTGTGGTAGCAATACAAGTTTTATATCCTCAATCCAAACAAGTATGCCGAAAGCGTAATTAGAACGTGAACTAACTGTTAAGCGCGTTTAACTAAACGCGCCGATACATTTAAGGTGAGTAATTTGACATAATTGTAAGCGAAAAGCCGGTTAGCTGGTATACGCAGAGCGGCAACCCTTGCGAGCTTGAAGGCTGATAGTAGTAATAAGTCAGTTATGTTGGTAACTTATGAAGGAGTCTGCCTAATGTCTGTTGGTCAATATTGGTGAACTTTAGTTCCAGTTAGAGAAGCATGTTGGCCTTTGGTATTCGAAAGGGGGATAGTTCGTACTAAATACATATGCTCCGCACGTATCTCAAGTGGAAAAACATTATTCATGCGTTTGAATATGAATGTAGTCGCTGTGGTTCAGGCCTAGGCTATGAGCTGTTAGTTACATGATGATTTTCGGTCACCGGATAAAAACTTAAGGACTGCTGATATAAGCTCGAGTTGTGCGCATAATAACAGCCTTAGAGCAGCTAGGTATACTGATAGTGGCGAGCCTTGTGCTACCGAGTAGCGTACAGATCATAGTCAAGGAGTTGGATACGTTACCAACGGTTGACTGAGACACATGACACATGTACTTCGGACATTTAAAGGTGAAAGTCCGTGTCCAACTACCAGACCGGCCCTGCCGTGGTGTAGAGGTGCCTGTATATGTTATGAGGGTTGAAGGGTTGGCGGTCCCTCAAAGTGAGAATTCCACGTATGAGATCTACGAAGGCTATCTACACCCCACGAGGCGGGTTGCGTTCTAGTGACACGGAAGCCTGACACGGAGTGAGCGGTCGGATCCGAAATAATAACTTTCAGCACTAATAATCAGATGACTGGTCAAGTGACTAGCTAGATGACAGGTCGATCTCTGGTAGACGTAAACATCTATAGATTTAAAATACGCTTCTATATGGGGTGGTGCTAGTTAGTAATATTATCTAGTGTCATGTTCAGGGACGAGTAAGGATAAACGATGTGGTCTGGTCCGGCTGAGGAGTCGCGTGAGCTTAACTAGACCGGCGAGTTGTTGGCTAGGGATTCAATGAACAACACGGTTGCCATGATGCAGGAAGGCCGTAAACATGAAACGATGTCATTCTAAGGTTTACCAGCGTCCGGGATTGCATGCTCTGGAAACAGATTGTTTCGGGGACCAATGCTAGTTGGAGTGGACCATCCCGTTGTTATCAACATAGCACAAGACTCACATCAGGGAGCAGGGTTTGAGACGGCGCTTATTTGGTGTAGGCAATAGTATCCTACGCGTTGTGGCCCTCCTGATCAGGGGCTGACTAACTGTTGGTTACCGTTCGTTCTTGTTGGTTGATCTGCTCCTAGACGCGAAGGTGCCAACATCAAGCTCGATCATTTCATGCAGGCGGCCATTGGAAAATACTAACGAGCAAGGTCGTATGGCCAGTCTCATGAGTCACTATGCAACTCTCTCCGGACACATGGCTTTCGTGATAGGGTACAGGCCCAGGTGTCAGCTCACTCTGTGTCGAACCGCGTAGGTAGGATACCTAATTGGGGGAAAGTAACGGTGGTTGAGGCACCAGATACTTAGGGCTGACCTGGTATATCTGAGACAGTATCGGCTTCCCTCCTTACACCAACGGGCAAATAGAAGCGCGTCAAAAACGGCATGTTTATGTGCCGGAGATGATATGTGATATACGATATGAGCAGTCTTTCTGTAGAACGCGAGGCGAAACGACATCCTAACTGTTGATTCCTACGAAGGGGTCGCTGTTGGCTACCTAGCTGAGCCTGTTAGTTTCTGTTGATGCACAAGGATACCTACCTAGGTATATGGATGGATAGAATAACAGATAGTTCGATCTATAATTACCAACACGCACATGAATGCTTCAACGAGGAGAAGAAGAGTTGAAGATGCTTTCACACCATCTCCCGGTCACGTTACTTGAAGACTCCAGAAATCTGAGAATCTTGGATTTGTCGCTTCTCGCATCCTGGGCCAATGACGACGGGAAGGACCCCTGCTCGCCTGAACAGACCCCTGTAAATCCTAAGCCAGGCGGCTACACTAGTGTACGATTGGGGTTTGACCCCTGTCTAGCTTCCTTCCGTCAAGAAGTAAATACTTAATGTACCATTCCGAGGCAACGCAGGGCTTTCCTATTCTAGGATTAGCTGCCTATACTCTGACCTCCTCTGACTATACCTAGATTTGCTCTAGATAGGCTATAGGTGTGCATTGTTAAGTGGCGGTCGATCGTGACAGAATAAGACTCTTCTTCCGCTAAGTACCTAGGAATAGTCTTTTTTCAGCTTGGAATCTCGCCTCAACAGTGGGAACCTGTGGTCGGTGAGAATGCCACGTCACTAGCCACGTGAGCACAGCCACGGAAAATCCTGCCTTCTGGAAGAATACATATTCATACTTGTAGAGGCTTATGTACGTATAGCAGAACGATATCTACCTGCTTATACGATTGTGGCGAGGTGCAGTCTTTTTGTTGATCTGTTGGCGACGACACTTGCCACCGTCCCGTCTCCCAGAGTCTGTGCCACGATGATACCAACATGCCGCGCTTAATTACTTAGTTGATTACCTACTAAGCTAGGTACCTTGTCGGGATGAACTACGCATACGTACGTGTTCTCAATACCCAACTGCTCGGAACCCTCGTGTGGATAAACTCTAGTCTACATTGAAAGTGAGACAAGCTGCAGCAGACTGGCTTTCCATGCGTTGATTCTGCCCCAGATCATGCAGCTTTCAGCTTGCCATTCTCTTCTGCTGTCTGCCCTGAGAAAACATGTTGGTACCATATGCTTATTAATGATCCACTGTTACCGTCTCAACTGGATTGCTGGTTCCATTGGCTCTAGTTTGTGCCGGTCCAGAATCTTGTACGACATCCGGTCCGCTCCAGGGAGAAACGCCACCCTATAGTTGTAGCTAGGTATACCTAGACGGATTAGAGGTTTGAGCAGCTTCGCACTAATGAGCCATTCCCGGGCCAGACCCAGGCTTAACAATTATGATAGGTAACTCGATACCACAAAATGGCCATAGGATGAGGGTTGATCTATCATTCATTTGGCTTATCTCTCGGGTCCGTCTCGCATACCGGACGGCATTGGTAGGCCTAGTAATAATGGTATGTAAATAGTAGTAATACCTATTAATAAATAAGGAGAGACATCCAGGAACGGAGGAGCCTGCTTCTTTCGCTACCAGGCTCTGGGCGAAATCCCATTGGGACAAAATCCAGCGGCACAGCCAATCAGAAAATTCCAAATTTAGCCTAGTTATCGGTACCCGTACGCAGTAACTAGAAAAAGCGAGGCAACATCTTGGTGTCTTCCAGGTTTCTCTCTGTCTTGTCTGTATTCTGTCTACAGTATATGTATGTAATTATCCCAGTGCTGCCCAGTCAAGCAAGCTACATATGCATCCGTACCGTACGATAAGGAGGAAGATGTCGCGAAATTAGCCTAGATACTACATTCTGGATCCGGCGTGAATATCGCTGTCGATTCCTGGACGTGTTTTACACCTGCATAAGGTGGTATTCGGTAAACCTGACGTACCTACTGTCTAATGTTACTCATCGAGCCGTGTCTTGTGCTCTCACATCTGGAATAGGGGAGCGCGCCTCACAAGCCTGTCACGATGATGTCTGACCTTGTGGATGTGCGATGCTACTACTGTACGGACTGGTATCTCTGTGGCTTTGCGACTGGCTAGTATTATGTACCTGGAGCTTGCTAGAGTAGAGTACCTGCCCCGCCATACGTCTACACCGTTCATGTGTGAAAATCTCCGGATAGAAGTGAATAGCGATAGGTTAGCTAGGTGCCGTACCCTGCATGAGGCTTGATTCAAAGTAAGTGAGGGGTTGACGTCTCTTCAAGGGCCTTAAATAAAGGACAACAAGGTGCATTTGGGCTGGAAATACCAGCTTCTCGATTTGGGACTTTGTACATGAGTTGCGACCCATGGATATATGTGCTCTGGTTGCACCCATGGAGTACTAAAGTGAGACATGCAGGACGCCACCACGATGCGGTGGAGTTTGTCTGATGCAACGAAGCTTAGGCGAACGCGGAACGTTGGAAAGAGGCTGTTGGGTAGATAGGTATATCACACAATATATTGTGTCCTTCACTCTCTATCATCTCAGTAGCAGTAAGCTTGATATTCACAAACCTTCCCCGGACATTTTGCCTTGTCCAGACAGTATCTATCTGCATAGGAATAATGATTGTTAGCAAAGTGCATTTGCAAGTTGCTGGCAAGGCAGACTCAAGTGAGCACCTATACGCCAAATCTCCACTGAGGCCGCCGAGGTATTATAGGGCTTCCTTGAAATACAGGTCAGTGGAATAGGCGCATTTGCACCACTAAATTTTCAGAGTTGTATGCAGGGATGGCTGGGCCTCTTACATGCCGTACTATGCTTAAAGAGGGGCAGTCTGAGAGCTACTTGATTGCGGGCCGCGCCACAGTTTAGCTCCTTACATACTTGCTTGACCGAGGTACTTAGGTATTTTGCTGGTGTTGGGTACTGAGCAGGCGTACTAGTTATGGCGCTATGCTTTCTTGGGCCCCGCAAATAGCCGTCTATACAGGCATCAGCCACAGCCTAACCTCGCTAACCCATTTTAGTTATGGTGCCTCCCTGTGTACGTACGTACCTCTAGGTACTGACTGACTGACTGCACTTTGTGCCTTTTGCTGCGTGTTGCAGCTCTCTTCTCACATTTCTCTCCATGGTTGCTGTCAACACCAACCTATAGTTGTCCAAAGTCCGCGAAACTATTCCGCATTCGACCGTGCAATAAGCGCATCTTGCACGCCATGTATGTAGGCAGGTAGGAAGGTAGGTAGAGGTTTGCGAGACAACCCCCAACACGCGTTGCATTCGCCCGTAGTGGACAGCAGAGTCGCCAGGGTTGCCCACATGTGCCCAGTCCCAGTGACCCTGGGTTGTTTTTGTCTGCCCAACCAGGAAAGGTTCTACGAGTGCTCTTACGAAGGATCCAGAATTGTCGTCGACGAATAGCATCTGCCAGCACCCATTGCAACGTTCTCATAGGATAGCGGGACATGCATCACCCGCGTCCACTGTACCAGCAGATTGGCCCAGCGTCTGATGGTGCTTACAGTGGCAGCGCATATCAACCATCCCGATCAACCCTCATCACTCGCTGTCCGGGTACCGTACTAAGTCCCTGGTGTGAGGGCATATGGAGCCATTCAATCCCAGAGACACGGCATGTCTCTCTCTCGGGTATTGTCCAGCTTCTTGTTTCTCCGTCTGCTTGTGGTCGTGTAGACGGGAGGAGAGGAGGGATCGCCATGTTGGCTGCCCACAGGAATGAATCGCGTGAGAAACGTGCTTTGCAGCGTACGACTTTCAGCCCTTGCCTCGCCTTGTGTGACTCGATAGGTCTCCTGGGCTAAGTAAGGTAGGTAGATTTCTTATCACTCACCACTCACTACCTGCCTAGGCGTCTTAGCTTAGGTAGCATGCGCCGTTTGTACGCTACAGGCTACAGCATGGCCTTGCAGACCCTTTGTAACAGTACTGTAGGTACTGTACTCACATGCAAAAGGCCCCTGGCTAGCTCGCTGATCGCCCCCCATGCTACTCCGCAGAATCCGCTGTGACCGGTACCAACCAGACCGCATTGTTCGGCGATTCCTGAGGGGACCAAGATGGTGCACCTCTTGGCCTTTGATGACAAGGGGCCTCTACGCCACGGCGACCCACGCGAATCCTCTTCTCTCTCGAGTATACCAACCAACGGGCAGGTATCATGTTTGCTCGCCGCCGTCCTTTGGGTACAATAGTGTTTAGTGGTTAATTAGAAAACGATGCGATTAATCCATGTATCTCGGTCAAGTATCTTATATACCTAGAGCCGTCTCGCCTCCTGGGTCTCCCGATACTCCCCGGATACTACCCTCTCCCTCTTTCGTTCTTGGTTCTTGACTATGTTCCGGTGTTTAGCCCGGCCGTCATCACCACTCACTTCACTTAATGGCCTGCCACATTGCTTAATCGATTAGCAGTCTTCTTGCAAATTCTATTTACTAGAATACTGGGGGCTGAAATCCTATGCTCATTCTCAATATCCCTCCGTTTTTCGGCCCTAGTAGGCTCAACTTTTTTTTTTTCGAGTGTGATATATGCAGAGGCTTGCGCCAGCGCGTATTAGACGTACCCCACCACCGAACGACCAATCTCACGTTCCCTCCCACACCAAAGATCGTCGGTTACTTAATCTCTGAACGGAACGGTCCCTCCCATCACGAAGGAATCACCGGTGGTTTTCGACGACCGTAGCTATTATTCCGTTCCACTCAAAATAAACTCGAGCCTTGCTTCTCAGTACCGACCCTCCACTGGCATACTCTTTCAACCGTCGCCTTACAGTCTGATATTAGTTGCCCTAAATTACTTTGGATGCATGAAAATTACCTATTGGGACTGGCTACTACTATTGGACAAAGAACCGCAAGATCGCAGACAGACCTCTGCGCTGCTATGAGCAAGACCGGCTGATCGGATCGTGATTAGTTGACGTCGGTCATTCTCGGTATAACGGTAAGTTAATCTTGTATAAAGAAATATTCATATTGCTAATAATTAGTGAAGAGGAAAACTATGCAGGTATCATGAAAATATTTTTTGATTTATAACATGATTGGAGGATTATATATTTGGCTAGTGTTAATCAAGGAAAAGGCAATATGGCTTCCGCTATCCCTGTTGCCAATACTCGCAATGCGGCCGAGAGGTCGAAGAGTAGGCGGATAGGAGCACTCCTGGACCTTTCCCGTGGAGAGCCTCCACTGAGTGTGATGAGAAGAAACATAGAGAAAGAGCCGCAAAAGAGCGTGCATCCGGCTCTAGCTAGTTCTCGAACCCGCGCACAAACGAGCCGTATACCTCAGAGCCCGCCTACCCATAAGCCATCTACAGAGGTTGAGGTTAGGGGCCCACGCCCTCCCCTCACCCATGAAACACAATCCTGGTCAACTGCCTCACGCTCCGGAATTCCTATGGCCAAACCTATGACGACAGTTGGAGGATATGATGAGCCAGCCAAACAACCAAGGAACGTATTACGTCGAAAACAATCAACTATGTTAAGGGAGCCCTCAAATATCTATGCACAGAAGCAAAATCGCTTGGATTCTAGGGGAAATGGGTCTTCATCATCGGTCACGAACCCCCAAGCACCATCCCACCCAATCAACTCTTTTTCGGATCGGAGTACAGCCAAAAGCCCGGGAGATATCCGCAATCCTCAGGCCGTTGAGGATCATCGGCCGACAGCACAGCCAACTCAAGTATATCCAGAATTAGACCGCTACCGAGATATTGTGGTGCCACCCTCGAGGGACCAGCTCGGGAGAGATGCTCTTTATAGACTCGCAACGGAGGACCTACCGCCACCAACGCCCCAATTCTCAGGAACTAGTAGCCACAGTCTGCTTAGCAGTTTCAGTGCGAGCCCTTCTACGAGATTTTCGGGATCTCCTGGCCCTGGTCCATATAGCCGAGACACAACACCTACATCAATGTGTTCACAATCCCCCGGCCTTGTTGCACCAATGCGTTTACCTGCTGCTAGATTAAGACAAGCAAGCCCAGCCGAAACGAGGCCCCCCGTGACCCGAAGGAGAGCCGGCAGTGTGTCGAACGAAGGAGGTTCGTTTAGTAGTGACCCCCAGGGACTCGCGGCAGTCAGGGAGGCCTTAACATCGTCGTCATCGAACTCGACGGTACGTGCAGAAGAGAAAAAGAACAGTAAAGCTCACCGACGACCTGCGCCAGAACCTCCAAACCCACCTCCTAGGAAATCATCACAAAAGTTCCAGAAGGGCCGAAGTGTGAATGAGAAACAGTCACCTCAAAACTCTTCTCAACAAACAATGAGATCTCCTTCTCCTGGAAAGCTCACAAAATCTGCCCGTAACAGAGCCCCCAGCGTCGCGTCGTCTCCTCAACGTAGACCAACTCCGCCCTCCCGTCCGAGTAGAGACGGAACTCCGGATCTCTACTCCCAATTCGGCGGGCCAGTCCCAGTTATACATAGTAACTTGTCTTCTACAAGTCTCACTGAAAAACGCCAAAGCGGACAACTGCAGTCAAGCTCGCTTCCAAAAACAATAACCCTGAGATCAAGTCAGGATCGTGCAGGGTCTGCGAGGCCTTCGTTTAGCCAGGAATCTACTCAGGACCCACGGGCAGGTATTTTGCCTAGCTCACAGGTTAGCAAGAATGACGTCGAAAATACCAACAATACTTCAAGTTCTAGTATGTCAACGTTTAAGTCCAAATTCCCCCTTTTTGGGCGACGGACAAAAGCAGGTACCGAAGTAACCAGGACCGAAAAGAAAAAGGACAAGATCCCTAGAAAGGGGCCAGCAGCCGGGACAGGCCACGAGGGTTACGGTAGGGTAGGTGCGGTCAGGAGACGGAGTAGTGCGACCTCAACTTTCCAACGCGGGCTTCCTGGTCTCCTTTCGTCTTCTGAGAGTCTCGCAACTACTCTATCGACAGACCCGTTCCTCCTAGAACGTATGAGTCCGATCATTATCGCTGGTGGTGAGGTAGTGGAGAATTATAATAACGGCTCTCATTTGATTCGCACTCAAAGCAATCAGAGCATTCCTTGGAGCCGGCCTAGTCTTGACTCTCGAAGCTTTTCGGCTGCATCTCCTAGCACTATCGAGGATAACCGTCAAACTCTATGGCCGTCCCCCATCATTTCCGAGGCGACTAACTCACTGCGTCCATCAGAGACTAGCGACGCAGAGGATGTTATGATGAATCCTACCCTTGCGTATCGTGGAGCCGCTCGCGGGCTTGAGCTGCAAGATAATGCGGCCTTCGGCATCCCTAAGACGATCAATAATCGAACTCCATCGGTGGCAAGCATGGCTACAACCATCCATACCGACGATTCATTCCCGGACATACAAAGGGAACAGAGTCATGTCATCCCCAAAGTCAATGAACCTGCTAAGAAGCTTACTAAGAGACCCAAATCCCCTCGCAAATGGACTCTTTTTGGACGAAGTCAGACCAGCCTGTCCTCCAAGAAGGAGGCGGAGAGCATATCCGCAACAGTTCAACCTTCTCTGAATAAGCCTCCCGCATTCTACACAATAATGGACTCTCCTAAGCAGGACGACTTCGATGATAGCCAGGAGATGAATTCTGTGTCAAATGGAACAGAACGTCGTCCTGTCGTAGATATGCAATCGGATTACGGCGGAAGGCCATCCACCGGTAACGACGCTAACCAAGTGATTCACGCACGTCCTGGAGAAGAGGTGACTAATATTCATTCGAAAAAAACTGGCGCCATACCTCAGATTTGGCAACTTGATACGAGAGAAGAACACCGCCGAGCTGAACAAACACCTCCTCAATCGTCCGTAGGGCGTCCAAGTAGACTTCCCCAAGTCGGCAGAATCCCAAAAGTTGTAGCTAGCCGTCCAGAACAAACCTCTCCAAAGAGCTTTTCTCGGCCGTTTAATAGGATCAGCGTTCAACTTCTGCCGGTTCCGTCAACTCAACCCGACCAAGATTCTATAGCGAAAGGCTATAGCCCTCCTGAGTCGGTAGTGCCCACTTCGATTGAGACAGAGTCACCAGGGGAGGCTACACCCTGTTCGCGTTCGAACAAAAATCAGACTGGCTACGATGATCTATCTATGCTTGGGCAGCCTGACCGAGAATTTCTCGCATTTCCACCTTGCGACAATTCAGGGGCAGTAGAGAGTTCTGAGTCGAGTTTATCTGATCAGCCGGGCTACGCTGCCCACATAGCACAAGTACCAGAACCCTCGGCACCCTTTGGGGAGGATGAGGTTTGGGATGAATACAACGACTTACTTCAGGATGTACCGCCATCCCCAACCTCGTCTTGTGGAGACCCATTTCCACTGGAGACATACAGCTCCAAGCTGGTGAATAAGTTAGCCAAGCCCCTTGAGTCACCGACTATCATGACCGGGGCCACCCAGGACCCCCGGGTCTCCGTTGCTACCGCCAAAACTACTACTACCTCCAGTCATTATAGCCAAGACATGACGGTGAGAATTGATACGACTTTTGGAGTCGATTCCGAACCACCGGTGACGCCTTTTTCTGTCTCAGAGTTTGTGTCAGGCTACAGCGATCGCAATAGTAATAAGGTTGAGCCGAGCCAAGAACCGCCGGCGCCTCTTCGGGACAGTTCATCTTCTCATGGGGGCGAGAATGATAAAGTCAGCAGCAAGAGAAGCTCCGAAGGTAGTAACAGGACGTCGGGAAGCAGTAGGCTTAGTGAAGAGACACCACTTTCGCAGGTCAATCTACGCGTGGGGTCAATGACGGTGAGCAAATGGCTCACGTTTGGCCATGTCTTGTTCAGCCCTATCCGAGAAGAGCTTGTGAACGACGATAGCTCCCTCAAGCGTCAGTCAATACTCATTATCGATGGGCTTGGTAACGACGACTGGTCATTTTATGCCGCGGAAACATATCCTGCGACGAACTTTTTCAACCTTTCTCCTCGAGCACCGCTACTCCAAGAGCACCGGAAGACGCCATCTTTTCCCCTTTCACCGCCAAACCACCATCAAATCCAGTTTATGTCCTATGCGGATAAGTTTCCATTCGGGCCGGACAGTTTCACCGCTCTCGTCTTTCGTTTCCCCTCCGCTGCACCAGAGGCTCACTATCGCAAGATAATCTCAGAAGCCCAAAGAGTCATAAAACCAGGCGGTTTCATTGAATTGTCTATTTTAGATATTGACTTGAATAATGTTGGCGGCCGAACACGACGTGCCGTCCGACGTCTGAAGGAACGAGTAAGCGCTCAAAATCCCGATTTTAATCTCAGCAGCGCTGCGGACTTAATCCTGCGTCTACTGGGCCAAAACGGATTCGTTGACATCAAGACATGTCGTGTGGGCGTGCCCGTTGCCAGCTCGATCACAAATGCATCAAACAAAGGCGCGAAGAAAGACGAGCGTAGCCTGGCGGAAATGATGAACGATAATACCGAAACTGGCGACGCCAATATAGCGAAGATGGTGTCAAAAGTCGGGCGCTGGTGGTATAACAAATGCTACGAGGTTCCTACAGGTATGAGCAGCAGTATTTGGCGTGACCGAGCGTTGCTCGCCGAATGTGAAGAATGGGGCACCAGCTTGAAGCTAATGGTGTGCCATGCGAAAGTACCTGAAGCTAAAGGACGAGTCGTTAGCGTTTGATTTATCATTCAGAACGACTACTACACATGAAGCGTTATAGCCGACCACCCTGACATAACCACCCAATCGGACCTAACTTTACCGCTTTCCTGAGTACACTTACATTATACCCTCACTTACATATGCATCTCTATTTCCTTAGAGTCGCGGCCAAATTTCAGCATGGAGATGGTTTCACAAGCATTTCTCAAGATTTCCAGGGGCGCAAGCCCACCAGATTACTTACATACATATATCAAACGGCAGGGACCAAGGGATATAGGGCCATTGAATCAGTACACTACAAGATACGGATTCAACACGTCAATTAAATATATTGACTTTCTCTTCTACCTATAAATTATACGCATCACTTCAGAACATTTTACCGCGGGACGGAGCTCTATGGGGGCAATCGGAACTCCATGATGCTTCTAGCGAAGCACAGCAAGGAGTTAGGGAAGTAATCAGGGTCCCCTAATTCGGCATCTGTAGGTCCTCGCCGATCTTCAGTTTTGAATTCTTTTCGGTCCAACACCGCGGCAGTTGGCTAGACTTCATCGTATCCATTTATTTTCGCATATTACTTCACTTCACTCAACGCGCTTGGACGACGGACTTAATTTCTTGGGGGAGAGTGGGGGGCTCTGGCAGCGGGATAGCGGGTGTATTAGTACGATTTGAAGAAGACGAAGAACCCCCCACCATAACGATGGTGTGGTACGGTACGAAAGAAGTTTTATGTTGTTTTGTTACGAAGACATGACACGGCATTGGTCGGCTGATGATGATAACAATGATGATGATGCAGCGGCTATTATTGGCGGGCACGAGCAAAGCAAGCGTTGGCGTCCTGGAATCGCGAAGTTTGTTACGATCAAAGATGCGAGATATAGTCGTAGTTTGTCAAAGAGATACCCCCCGTTCTTTTCGGGTGATGGAAGCAACTTTTTCATCTATTCACCTTTTGCTCGTAATTCATCTACTTGACCGAGTAATTTTGATTTTGTGATATTTGATTGAGACTAGACCTTGGTAGCCTGAAGTCTGCCCGCTCGGTCCTTTGCCGAGTGGTCAATTCCCCTTCCTGTCCCCAGCCTATCAAGCCTAGTGTGAGATAAAATTGAGAACGTATTCCAATAAACGCCCATCACCAAAGCCTAACCGTTTATAGACNAAAAAACCTCCATGATTTCCCCATATATTGGCCATGATACATACGAAATGCCATATATGCATACGCACCTCTATTATGTGACCACGGTGAATTCCCCCCGCCGTTTTATTCCGTATTGACGGCCGCTCGTCCCTGGAGGCTCCGGGCCCCTGAGTTAAGTGATGGCGTTCAAACCCGGCTCCTCCTCCTCTTCCCTTTCCAAACCCTCCCCCCCGCCTCTCTTTATGTTGCTTAGTTTATATAGTTACTGGTGTATAATATATACATATGTATGTAAATAGGTAGAGCTTCACGCTACATTTCTCCGCCGGAACAGCACCTCGGCGGTCTGGCTCGGGCTCTTCGTCATCATGAAGACAAGGGGCTGAGGACGGGCCTCGCCGTCGCGCAGCTTGATATCGTAGTTTAGCAGCAGGTAGGATAGTATCACCTTGATCTCCTGCGCGGCGAAGAAGCGCCCCGGACACGCGTGTTTTCCGAGGCCGAAGTTCTGGTCTGCGTCGCCGATGCTG
>JAPUUL010000076.1:0-31057 GCA_029590625.1 Lasiodiplodia mahajangana
AAGTGGGCTGATAAGATATCCGATTAGGGGTCTGATAAGGGGCCAGATAAGTGGGTTGATAAGGGACCCGATAAAGGGTCTGATAAGGGGTCCGATAAGTGGTCTGATAGGTGGTCTAATAAGGGGTCTTAATGGGGTCCAGGACTATTAAAATACCCTGTAAAAAATTTAAGAAAATTACGACTTCTTAATTAAAGTACTTATTAACTACTTGAATTAATAAAAATATCTTGATTTGATTACCAGATATTTCGAAACCGTTGTTTTGTTTTGCTTGGTTAAGTAATTAGAAAGCTTTATTTTCTTAATCATATATTATGGCAACAATTAAGTATAAAGGAAAGTAAAGCTTAAGAAGTTCTAACGGTAACCTTTTAAAACTCTATAAAAGTAGTTAATAATCCTATTGGTTTATATAGACTTTGCAAAGGTTTAATTAGTTAAAGTTTATTTTGGAAATCAACTACAACGTATTTGCACCTAAATAAACTGTGTGGCTTGCGTACCGCAATAGTGACTATAGTTGCTAACGGTTACTATATTTAAATACGAATACGAGGCTTATATAACCCTAAGAGTCGAGGTCGAGGGCAAGGTTGAGGAAAAACGGTCAATAGCATAGCCTAAATTAAAATGCTTTAGTGTTTCAATTTTTATCGTATTAAAATGGCAGCGCGTACTAACAGCGGTAAAAGCTTTCCATTTCAGTGACAGCTTGCCTGGCGCTACAGAGACTTATTTAACAATTACTTCAAGTATTGCTTTGACTGGTGTGATCGCTGCCCTGTGATTGCTGCTTCCACGTATCTGTACACGCGATTCACTTTCCCACTCACTTTATGGTCGCGGTGCGCAGACATTCGATGCCGCCATATTCGTGGGTGGCCCTGAAGGAATTCCGCATAATCACCCAGGGGATTCCTCTCCATATATAAACCAGCCTGACTCGCCGCGATGGGGAAGTTTCCCAAGATCGCAAGGCGCATCCGAAACGATTGCATCAATCGACATCAATACACAAGAACTAGAAAGGCTCGGCCCCTCCGTTATCCAGGCTAGCTACGCCGACCAAGATGGGACTCTAGCGTTAGCTAGTGCATATACGTCGATGCTTCTACAGCTTGCCGATAATGCATTTGTCATGAACCAGAGCAGTGTGACTGATGACGAGCAACAAGGCGCCAACACTCTTTACCACCTCCATATTTTCGGCAAATATGCCGAGAAATGGGTTGACCGTCGCCTAGAGAAGGGCCCGTTTGTCTTGGTTTATGGGGACTTGGAGCCGTGTAGTCTGCTCGTCGACAATGACATGCGAGTTGTCTGTATCTTGGACTGGGAACAGAGTCGCGTTGTGCCCCTGCAGTTTTTCAAACCGCCCCTGTGGCTTGCTAACCCCCTCGCAATGGATCTAGCGTATAAAGGGCTATATCTTCGGTACCTGGAACGGTTCGACAGGTTCCTAGCCATCCTAAGAGCAATGGAAAAGAGGTATACGGTAATGAGCTTCTGGAGGGGGGGGGGGGGGGGCGGGCAAATGCGAATAGTGGATTTCTCGTGGCCACGCCTTGGGAAATTGGTCGGATATCGACTGGTTTGCTTTTCGCTATATTAACAGGAAATGGTACAGAGGACAGAACTTGCAAGAACGTGTTCGTGCATTTATGAATGAGGATGCCACGCGTAAAGCATTCATTACAGAGAAGCTATAAGAAAGTATTGCCTACACTGCCGCAACAGAAGCATTGAAGAATAACATTCAAGATGATGTTGGTATGGAGTCTGATAGTGTAAGGCATTTCCGTGCTAGAAGTGTCTAAGATATTAGAGACTGGGTTGATCGCTTCACCGTAAGGTATCCAGGTGTAAAAGCATAGCCTCGGATCGCATTCGAGGCTGACACGGCTGCTGCACGCCTTCCAAGCAAATAACAGCGCGTTTTTGAGCACTACGAAGCTGTTTGGCAGAGGCACAAGTTCTCGGCTCGCTATATACCCAATATGGACGATCACGAGCTTCGTCTCTCACGAAGCGTAGCCCTCGCCAGCACTCCGATGACAATTCTGGAGACTATTCTGGTCGATGGCATGTTTCTTACGTCCGTGGTGATCTTCACGGGCGAAAACCTTTAATGGCAGTGGTTTAAAGACAACTTCCCTGGCTAGATCTACGTAGTGAGTGTAATCGAATTGTTGCCCCCAACATATTTACTAGCTACCTAATGCTCTTGTCTTAAACATACGAATCACGAATTAAGAGACGAGCATTCATTAAAACGGCACGTGTGGTCTCCACGTAGGCCGCACTCTAGAGAGCTGACCTTGTCACATGGCACTTCTAGAGATTCGCAATTACAATGAAAACAAAGCCAAATGATTGTATTATTCGTGTGAAGGAAGTGGGATAAAAAGGAAAAAAAAAAAAACTAACTATGAAAAGCTATAACTAGAAATACACTTCTTATATGAATAAAGCTATCAAAATATTCCTTAGCTAATTAGCCCGACCCTCAAGGGGCAGACCACCCGCACTAACACATCATACATGGCCAATAAAAGAAAAATTGTTCACGTCGCAGTCGACGTTCCAATCAATTAGCCGTTTTCTTGCGGATACGGGAGGCGGCATACCAACCATTTATTAGAACTTTCCAGACCTTCCTTCGAGAACAGAACTGGAAGCTTTAACCCCGGCGTTGTTTCGCACCTTTTGGATTCTCCACGCTTTCGTCGCCTGCCCTCTTAGTACCCGACGCAGAAACAGCGGCAGCAAGCTCTTGTGCGCCCTTAGAATTCTCAACTCCTTCCAACATCACCAACTCTTTATAGACAGCGTCGCCTAGCAACCCTTTCATGTATTCATATCGTAGCCCGACTAATGGCTTCTCGAGGTTCGTGACACTTCTGTTGTACTTCTCTAGTGCGATTTCGAATTCTTTGCCTTCGCGCTTAGATACCTTAAGTTTTCGGGTTTCCTGGTCGTAGTTGCATTGGAATAAGGAACTGGGATTTCCCGACCAATTTGTATGCTCATCAATTCGCGACTCTATATGATATCTATGGCCTGAATCGGGTTCGATCTGGAATTCGTGTTCTGGCGCGTCTTCTGCTTTCAAAAAGTCATCGAGTTCTTCACACCACTTCTTGCACCCGCAGCCTCTTGGTTTGAACGACCACCCCGGTAACTTTTTAGGATACGATGGCACATTGACGTAAAGATGTTGACGAATGAGGAAGGTGAAGAGCTCCCGCATGGAGTCTAGATGCGAAAATTCGTGCTTCTTCAACAGTTGCCCAAGATCGTTCAGGAAAGATTCGACCACCTCCTTTTTGAATGGTTTTGAATCTTCCGCTGTGTCGCAAGTGCTGATATTAGCCCACGCAGCGTCTAATAACTTGTCAACGATGGAGTTGAGGCCGTGTGCCAAGGATAGTTCCAGCAGTTTGATAAAATACTTCATGCTAGACGTGTAGTTGACACCCCCAGAGCCGACTGCTACCTTCGAGTACGTGTTCTCCAGAACTTTTCTTGCGGCATTTATAGCGCTGGGTTGTATTTCTTCTGGTTTATTTTTCAAAAGCTTTTGAACAATTTGTATGATAAGAGTCTTCTCGCTTCGCGCGCTCAGAGCTGGGACGAGACTGTGCCGCAGTGAGTTAGAAGGATACTTTAATTAGGGGAAGTCAACATACCTCTCGGTGAGCCAGTCCGCGTTCTCCAGCCTTGAAGTAATAAACCCTTCGTCCCCGAGGTCTAACAACTTTTTAGAGTCGAACTTGTCTTGTTCCTTTCCAATTTTCCAGCTTGAGAAAGATGGTTTGAGACCATCAACGATCGCGTTTTCAACCTCAGCAAGGCCTCGGGCTAGACTAGTTAAGTTTGGCACCTTGTCGATTGCGTCACCGAGGCTGCCTAGTGTTAGTAGCTACATGCACAATAACATCTACAGCGTACTCACTATTCATCCCACTCGACAACAGTCTTGTCCTCCGCCTCAGAGATATCAGAGTTGATAATCTTCGCCACCGCGTTCATAGCCCCACTATCTGGTTCCCGATTGATCGATGCCGCGACAGACACAATGTACAAGTCTCGGTGGTCCCGTTGCCAAGCCCATTCGATAATCCTCGCGTTAATGCCCGCCGGCTTCCAAGCGCTACGATTCCACTGATATCTGGCTATGTGTTCCAGAACGGTTAAAGAACCATTTGGGGCGCCGTTATTAGCATCGGGGTAGTTTTCTGCGTCACGCATGGCCTCCAGCATCATGTTTTGAACGTTGATAGTATAGGTTGAATTTAAACGCGCGGCTAGATGAATTTTGCGACAGATAATGGCTACCTGTAGTATACAACATCTCAGTATAAATTTTGACATGTTATTGCTCCGTCATATGAAATCATGGGACGTACCGCATCATAGTATTTGAATACCTCCGGGGCCGGTTCGTTGCCGAGATACTCAGATTCCTCATAATCATCCTCTTCTCGGCCGTCGTAATAGGGGTCCTTGAGAAAGCTTTCGTATGCAAGTGTAGTAGTATCTTTCCACAACTCAGCTCCATTAAGCCCGTGGACGAAGTTGAGGGAAAACAACACTTCATCATTATTATTATTATCATCTTCATAGCGTTCGGGAGGTCTAGACAGCTCCGTCGTCGTACGGCCGAGAAGCAGATAGAGTCCATGCTGAGAGCACAGCTTATGTAAGATCTGACAAACAGCGAGATCGCGGCCCTTTAAGTTGTGTGCTGATAACCCTTCGCGTGAGTATTGGTGGGAGAGCGGATAGAGTTTCACGCCGAATCCAGGGTCATGGTTGACACACAAAGCCAGCGCATTGTTGACTGTATTTAGTTGTTTGCCAAAGGCGCCAGCGGAGAACTCCAATCCCTCTTTGTGTATAATGTTGTAAGTTAAAACCAGGCGGTGGCCTGAGATAATCTTTTGGACTTCATGAGTGACGTCGGAAAACCAGGCTAACGCAGTAGTATCGAAGAGGGACGACTCGCTAGTATTGAGCATTCGCTTCTGGCCAGCATGGGAAAGATGAACCTCTCCCCCCTCGTGTTCGGATGGTAAGCAGATAACGAGGGTTGCTATCATGCCCTTTTCCTTTTGCGAGTCTTTGTGAGGCAGGAAAAAAGAATCTTTCTCATAGAGGAGAAGTTTGTGGGCTTGTGCATGAGCAGATCCTACGATGCCTAGATTTTTCATTACTTCTTTCAAAAGCGATTTCAAGAAAGAAGGCCAGGCTGGATTCATTAGGCGGAAGCTATCGACGCTGAGCTCCCAGGTTCGACGAACGGTTGTATCTACGACCGTCTTCTCTCCGTTCCCAAATGGAGCTTGTCGGCTAAGCTTCTTGATTGATTCGGCGTCGCTGTCACGCAGGGGCAAAGGAATAATCTCTCCATCAACCTGAATGACCGGGTTAGGGGCGAGTTCATGCCTTGCCATCGTTGCGAAGTCGCCCGAGCTCTCGATGTTATCTAGACACCGCCCAAGCTCGTCCCATGCGGATGGGATCTCTGGCATCGTAGAGGCATCCGAGTCGGACTCTGACATCGTAGAGGCATCCGAGCCGGACTCTGGCATCGTAGATAGATTTAAGATCTTGCTTAGGGTGCTGGGCAAATAGTTATGATTTTGAAGAGCTTCACCTTGTTGTGAGATTCAATATTGTTAATTGGGCTAGGTAGCCGATATTGATGGTCCAAGACACGGGAACACTCTGGAAGGGATGGTCCTTGTTTCCTTGTTACTAATCGATCCTGTTTATTTTTTTTCCACATGCCCTCTCTTCCTAAACTGGCTTAGTATTGTTTTGGGCTGGTGAAATTCTCGCGTCTAAATGGCGGAGCGATTGGTCACTTATCAAATAAGGTGCCGCCCAGGCTACAATGCAAAGGAGGGTTGAGGTGGGCACGAGGGGACTAAACCCTCNGCGCAGCGACAGCACTGTNGACAGTGCACGCGGGAGATGCGCCACGCCACGCCACACGCCGTGTGACTATACATCACTCCCGGCTTGTTAAGTACTTGGTAGTCAAGCTCTAGGCTACAAGACAGTGACCGGGCACCTTGACATGGTGTATTAGGTCAGCAGCCAGTCGTACGATTACTCTAGTGAAACTATGACCCGGTAAATACACAGTCGAAGTAATTCTCCAGATTTAATTAATCTATTGCTTCGTACAATGATGTCTACATACAACTTTGAAAAAGGAACTCCAACAAAGTGGGAGAGAAATCGTTTTGCCGGTGCATATACGCATAGCCTTTCACGATAAGTCACACAAACTTTCTTACTTTCTTGCTTTCTCTAATATAATCTTCATATAGAATTTTTAGTGTAAATAATTCTTTTCAGTTCTCGAAGGGAGGCGAATAAGAGAGACTCCGCCTCCCTACCTTAGCAGTGCCATGGCTATGGCCTATAGGAATGGTTCACCCGAACCATTTCAATACTAGTTAAGTCAACACATGGTCAATGGACGCGTAATCATTCACCGAAATCCAATGAAGTGCTTACTAGAGTATTCGTTTAATTACCCTGCCCACGAATTCTAGATATAAAATGCAGCAGCTAATCACGGTCTTTGGTACCTAGTTGTTCAGCTTGCAATACGACCTAACTGCCCCCCATGATGGACCGTCAGCATCGACGCTTCCGCTTGTATGTTCGATTCATAATCAGATGAGTATCCCATCATACCCTTGTATTACTAATTGTTTTCATATCTGTGCGGTGCGCTTCTAATACTGACCTAATTCTTGTAGCCGGGATATATTCCACCGGAAGCCCAAACCCGATAACTCCGTCTTTGGCCCGCTGCCAGATGATGTCCTAAAGATGAGTAAGTGGTTTATGCAACGGAGCGTCGTTCCCTCACTTGGCTATGGTTGCCAAAAGCAAAAACAATCACGAAGAGTTCTCAGTTGGCCCACCGGTCCGTTTCTCATCCTACTCACGATACGTGACTAATATCAGAGGGTGTAGTCCTTCGCTTATCCATGCAAAGCGATTATCCCTTCCCACTCGATAAGGCCTGCCCGCTCCATTGGGACAAATCGTGCATGTTGGATATGCAGAGATCGCCGTACGCTAGAAAAAAAAACGAGTCCTGTGTGGACGAAGGAGCGCGCGCATACGAGATGCACGCCGACGACTGGCTATTAATTAATAGCACCTATTCTCGATTCCGAAGATTAGGCAGGCAAATATTCTTTGAGGAGAAGGTTTTTATACTCCCTACAGTTGCTTTGAGGCAATTGTATGTCAAAGTAACCAATTCGACACTGCCAACGGACTTGATGGAAGAGGATGGAAAGAAGATATTCAATTGGAAACCCTATTTCAAGGAAAAGAAGACCATTCTTAATTCACCATGCCGGAAGCCGGCGCTACAATACATTCGACACCTTTACGTCGTTGATCCCGAACACCCCTCAAAACGAAAAACCGAGCTGTGGCTCCGGCGGTGGACGGAACTACCCACTCGTTTGAACATTTTCCCTGGACTGCGCCGACTGACTTATTGTTGTTTACCTAACGCCTGTGCGATGGAGGTACTTTTTATGGGTAATCCCAGCCCCCTTACAACTGACAACCCGCAACGTCTACAGCTCTTGGTACAGGAAATGCAACGCCTTCTGGTTCGATATGGCATGTCTGAAAAGGTGGATTTAGCTTGGATATCCTCCCCGAGGAGACGCGAGAGAACTGGAGAGTAGCGAACCGTTTTCATAATAGAAATGATAAGATCGAGGATCTGGAGTCAGACATAAGCAAGGCCATAGAGCAGAAATGGGTCGAGCCGTGGACTCGGCCTCTGAAGGAAAAGCTACCAGATCCTACAGAGGTCCCAGAGAAGGTTAGAGGAGGCGGCGGGGGTAACGCGGTCCCCATTGTCGTGATGATCTAAAAGTCTAGGTTATAAGGGTACACGAAAAGGCTGGGTGGCCTGTCTATAATTGTTGCTATAATGTATTAGTGCGGGTGATTCGCCACATGGGATCAGATTGATTACATAAGGAAAATTACGCCGGATTCATTCATACAAGACGTGTAGTTCTAGTTCTAGCTTTAGATGGTTTTCTTTTTCTTTGAGTCATTCTTTTCAGGGCAATATTACATTCACTTTCCGTTTTTCCTTGCGATTACAAATCTTTAGAAATGCCGTGTGACTAGATCAGATCTCTAGAGTACGGTCTACGTGGAGATCACACGAGCCGTTTTAATAACATACTAATGGCACAATTCGAGAGACACGCACAAGCCGTCTCAGGGGCTCATTGAGAGATGGACTATACGTCTAACCTAGGTATTATTAGCGACCACTAAACTACTACCCGCACCCTGTCGTTCAATAAAGCCTAGTTCTCAGGGGCGCTACTGAATGAACTAGGCATTAGGAGGCCATGCTCTGAAATACAGTATGAGCTAGCTTGCGGATCTTATAATAGAATGGCGAACAACCTTAGACCATCCACCGCCAAGTTTGTTGTGATACAGGACGCTATACAAACCTACATAAGACAAAATGAGAATAGCGCTAACCGACGTGTACGCCGTGAACAGCCATTTGGCAGTGTCCCATGCGCTTTGGGCGTTCTTTAGCATGCCCATGAGGAATATCACAAGGAGCGTGATACCAAATACACCGCCGATGAACCATCTGGCAAAGACGCCGGTATATCTGAGAATGTCGCCTCCTAGTCCTTCAAAACGCCATCGCTTCCCATAGTCGACTATGGAGAATGGGCCATTAAAGTGTTTGGGGAGTACACCCGCCCCTTTTGTGTGGATGTAAATACCGAGTTTGATGGTATACACAATGAATACTGTGATGGTGGCGAGCGTAACGAATACGCCGAAGAAGTCGAACAGCAGGTTCGTTCCGACCAGGCGAGCCGGGTCATCATCATCCAGAGTCCGATCGTGAGCTATGTCTTTGAACGGAGATGACATGCCCAGCAAGGAGGCTGACAGCGACAGAGGCAAATACAGCGAGGCCAATATTGTTAGAGTTTTGATGGACTTGGCTTCTCGGATAGAATGCTTCTTCGTCAGGTAGTCTAGCTGGCGGTTAAGAGCCTCCAAGGCTCTCTGAGCGTTGTTGCAGCGCTCCGTGCGCAGTCCCTTCAGATTGCGCAGGCGTGCCTCATAATCTTTGCGGATAAGCTCATCTTTACCGAGTGTTTCGGGTAGGGTTTCGACCACACATTTAATAGAATCCACCAAGTTATTGACGCTCCGAAGAATGCCTTCAGCGTCCTCTATTTCTCTGAACGCCTCCTTGCTCTTGGCAGATAGACGGGGTTCGAAGAGCCCCAGCGGGACTTGGAGATGAGGGTTCTTGGTGAGCAAAAGTTTAAAGTCTTCTTTTTCTGCGGTTTCGGAGGCTTGCGGGTAGATGAGCTTCTCATAGTAGTCTACCGGCTGCAGATAGATGGACGCGACGAAGAACTCCAGAACTAGGAGTTTAGCGAAAGTCTCAAGAGACCCGTCTGAGAAAGAGATCCAGCTATCTCCAGTGACTATACTCGAGAAACTGCGTGGGTTTTCAAAATCGTCGGGCTTTTTATTTGTGCCCTTGCTAAATTCTTGATTAGACCAGACGTCGTTGACAATGATGACTGGAGGCTTGTTAGTAATGGGAGATAGGCATTATTAAACACTCCTACTCACCTATCAACCGGCCATTTTCATCTTGGGCACACGTGAAGTATGAATCTCTTGGATGGAGGTCAAAATCTAAAGGATCCTGTTGCAGGCTCGTGCGGTTGACAAGGCGATAGAAATGTCGACCGCCGCCACCCAATTTCTGAGACCATTGGGACGATATGCTCCCAATATCATTTACAAGAAGGGGGTCGTTGAGCCATCTGAAAGTGCGCCGTGAGTCAAATCGTGAGGTATATGACTCTTGCAGAAACTGGATCAAGCCTTCTCTGGCTGTCCGTGTTTCTGCTGGGCCTTCCGTATTTCTCACTAGATCACCCGGAGTCAGTTATCCTGAGTATCATTTACAAGGATCTTAGAGGTTTCTAGGTACGATGTCCATGAACAGGGAAGGTCTACGCCCTAGAAACCGCCACAACAAGAATAAAAGAACGCCGAGAAATACTCACGGCCGGTGATGAGGAAATCAGAATGCACGGTGACATCCAAAATCCTCGCTGACTTCTCCTCGTGTACCGGAAGATGCTTCATTTCCTCATAGATATTCTGGTTGGCATGAAACTCATTATAGACCTTCGTTATCTTCCCGTCATATGAGGCATCAATGACTTGCAAGAAGACGGCTTTTGTTTTGTCCTTCGAAAGGGACTTCTCAGCCGGTTCGGGATCATCCATGAGTCCGCTGATACCTCGCACAATATGCCTTATCTGGCTGTCAGGTGTAGAGGATGGCTTTGACATGGTATGGATTGGTGCTGAAATGGGCATGCAAGGGACTTGAGAAGATATTAGAGAGAAGTAACTTCACTTGACACGGTCGCAATAGTGTAACGACGCCCAGCTTAGTCCTCTGTATAATTCGCAAATGATAAACAATATAAAAGAATGAACGCATATCTTACGGTACCAACTGATGGTCTTTATAGAAGCTCGTTTTTGTATTTACTAGTTCTGCGGTCTGGGCCCCGCATGTGTCGCGTGCCGTCCCAGGTCAAGAGCTCAACGACGCTCCAGCATCCATGATGCCATGGTACCCTTTCTACTGATCATATATGGCCCAAAAAGCTCCGGTCGCTGCTCCAACCTCTCATGCACGTCGACGGGCATATCAGGCCAGGTATGCGCCATAATATGTGTCGATCGAGGTCACCGCTGTAGTCATCACTATTGTTCCATGGTTGCACACATGGAGGCCCCCCGCCACTCGCCCAACTACCTAGGAGCTGGGACTTTGGCATTGAATGACGGACGCTGACTGGCGGGAATAACCGGTAGGATCATTGTCCAGAAACAGGGGGTATGATCCTATTCATTGTGTATGGAGGTAGATGTCTTCATAAGGCTTCCGTATTGGGAAGAGGGGTAACTAGAAACGTGACGTTCCCTCGACAGTTGTATCAGACTCCAACTCTCCATCACTCACGGACAGCAAATCTGGGTGTCCTTAGGCTATATGGGATATACAAAAGGCTAGAGGCTAGAGTACAACTATTCGAGGGCTACACCCCCGTCTTGAACGTCGCTAAGAGCGGTCAGCGAAGCAAAGGCATGGAAATAGGCGAGCATATGCGGCTCGCTGGAGACAACTGCCGCACGTTATTTATGGAGCAGAGAATGGGATTCCGGTCTTCTGTTTTTCAACTTTGAACCAACAACAACTGGGAAACCCCCGCTTCGGCGCCGCCAAACCCTGCCGTGTTTTGCGGGGGCTCCGACTGACGTGGTAAGCGACGCAGATCTAGGGGCTCTAGCACATGGGAGGTTGTCTGACATTGGGGGCTAAAAACGCAAAGCAGGGCTAGGCCGGCAGAGGTTCCCCTTTGGAGCAATGCAATACTACTTTAAGATATTGAGTTATCCCTGCGCAACGTGTCATGCGGAGCCACTTACATGACGGAGTACTTCTTGCTTCAACGACCCTAGTCCTTCGTTTTTCGTATTCTCAATTCATACTCAACATCGAACCATTCGTGCCCTTGTAGTTAAAGAACTCCTCCTAGTGGGAACCCCTCTTGGTAACGTATTTGGGGTAATAGACAGCCTGCATGTGAGGAGGAAAGAGTGTGCAAATAATTGGTTACATGCTTTAACTTATAACGCCTCTTAGCTTACGTAAGTGGGAGCCATGCTGACCAGGAATCGAGATTGTTGCTTTTTTTAACGTGGTGTAGCGATGTTCATGTGCTGACTGATAAACCTGCAACTATTTAGGTTGTTTGCTCGGCTCCAATGGCGCTTTAGAAAGCGTCGCAAGCAGCCTCAAATCGATCAGCGGCTGATCCCTTCAGCGGACTACCCCATGCTGTGTCTGCCACTAAGAGAATAATTAGCTAATATTCTAGATTCCAATTAGGAATGGATCGAGCTTTTAACTCTACAATTCCTCCTAGTATCACAGTATATTATCAATTAGGAACACGGCGGTGATCTGCCATCCCAAGGTCACGAAGCTTTAGCAAGAGGCCGAATGAAGTCAATTCCTAACGACTTCTGAGATAGGAAATGGCTCACAATCAAAAATTGTAAAGGCCCAAGCTATCATGTTACAGTCTTGCCAAATCTTGCAAGAGACAACTTGGGAAAAGAGACCTTTCTTGCTTCATTATCGAGATCGGCCGTTGTAACTTAAATGCCGAGTTGTTTCTGTCACCCGTACCGACCTGTAGTTAGGATTCCAGTGCATGGAACCCCGAGTATCCGTTTCCCTCCCGCAAACATTCCAAACAGAAGTCTCTATTTCCTATTATAAATCTAGGAAAACTGTAGAGGCTAAAATGCTCTTTCACAGGAGTCCATTAACTGACAGATAGAATGATTGATAAGCATCTCTCTAATGATTATAAAGGCCGATGATGTCAATGGTATTAATTGCGGTGAAGGCCCATAGTTACTGCTAGGATGCGCTCTAGTAGCTAGATTGGGCCTACTAACACAGAGTATTTGACAAATAATAGAGGTGGTATTGAAAGGGGGCTGTGCGCTCACTCCTACAGACTTGGCACAGCTATTACTGCTACTACACCGAGGGAGGCGATCGTGAGGCCCTGGAAGAAGACTATTGCAGGGCGCAGAAGGCTGGAGAAAAGGGCTACTCTTGTGTATGAGTAGCGTAGCAATAAGGAAGATCCGAGGAACCTCCGCGGAGCAATAATAGTCTATTATCTAACCTGGACTAAGGGGGCTCCGACACCTAGCTACGGCAAGGAGGCGAAGCTTCCTTGAATGGTAGGAGACGCGCAGAAATTAAACAGCCTATAGATAATATCACTGCTAAAACTCTCACAACTTACCGTATGGAACCTTCTGCGAGACCAGGTGAGTTTGTAGGCTAGCACAAGCCGCACTTGATACATACTTCATATGGCTCAGGTGGCTTACCTACCTAGAACTAAGTATGGCGTCCTATTCTCCGTCGGGTGCGTGGGGAATAGACAACTCTGTATATTGCACAGCCTAGGTCTAACCTCCATCTACTAAGGCCTACTAATAAGATACTCTAATACATTTCTCAGCACCTGCCTACATTATCATAAAATTTCCATCATCCGTCGGTTATATCGGTCCGTCTGTGGCAGGATCTTGCAACACGTCATCCTCTATATGTACCTCTCTATCATGTGAGCCCGGGATGCTCGCTATATACCCATCATACTAGCCAAGCTACTTATGAGTTTCTACTCGTGTTCTAGCCTCAATAGAGATGCATAATTTGAACAAATGCCCTCCCCTTCATTGCTCATATTTTTCACTTTACTAATATTTCTCGTAAGCGTCCCACATCATCTCGTTAACATCTGACTTGAAGGTAAGCTAGCTATTCCATAAGTCCTCGGGTTCGTTGCTACTGTACAATATTATTTTCACCCCTTGGCCCGGGTCCCTGGCTCTCGCTAGTGGCGCGCCCCTTTCTTACGTTTCTTACGACCATTCCCAGTCTAAAATGTCGTGAAGAGCGTCTACAATATTCACGAAACGTATGGACACGTTGTCTGTATCGCGCCCGAAGAGATCTTGCTCGTACAGGAGGAAGCTTGGGCCGACGCAATCGGCGGTCGGAGGCTATCGCTAAGAAACGCGATTTTCTTCAAGACTACTGGGGTGGGTTGACAATCGACATGGAAGCCAGCTGGTAGAATCTTGCGCAGGGCGCTGGGTGGCGGAGCCATGAACTGGATTCTGCCTGCCCTAAGGAGTAAGCTTGACAATCCTGAACCTCATCACGGCAAATGCGCTCCACTGCGTACAAAAGCAATCATAGAAACAAACCGAGGCCTTTTTAGCTTGGTCCTCACCGTTACTTAGGTCGGTCGTTGTTGGATGAATATCCTGGCGGGACCCGACTGACGAGCCGATGCGTACATAAGGCATTTACACTGGCCGAGAGGCCGCTTGTACTATATCGAAGGGCACCTACATAGGTAACCAGAGAAATGGCCACATTAAGATGTTGAAAAGCAGTGTAAGCTTGAACAGACAACTATCACACTAATATAGTGCTATCAGAGATTATCAATATGTAAGTGAGATGAATGTTGCTATATATCTAATGTAGCCGTTAAAGGTTCCCTGGGCCTCAACATTACGTTAAGGGGATTCGAATAATCTCGAACAAAGGTATTATTACTAGCGTAAGGGGGCGCGGGTCGCGGTGGTGATGAAGAACTACCTAGCGAGTAACCAGCCAGTTTGAAAACGTGTTGTAGGCTTTTAGATGCCTAGTCTGTGGTGTATCCTTATTATTAGGCAGCAGTGATATAAAGTCAATGCCAGACAATTCTCGTAGCTGTAAAGGTCATGCCTGGAGCATGTGTAAGCTCAAACTGCCAGTGATTTGATTTTGCCATCATGCGCGCAACTAGCAAAGCGCCAGCGTCGCGATTGCCACATTGGTACAAGCTGCCACATGATTATCCTTACAAGCCCTTTGAAAGGCGGGAATACTTCGTGCCACATTCCGTTTTCGAATGTAGCGGTCTCCATGTTGAGGAAGAAGACGGGTAGGGTGTTGAACAGGAAGTTCAAGTTGACTTGCTTTTTTCCTGGTGAGGAATCGAAATAGCGTTAGAGGTCAACGAAGACGGAACCAAAATGATACATCAACTTGACTCACCAGCAACCTCGGCAATGTGGAGTATGTCGATCGGGTTTTCTTCAGTACTGTACTTAGCGAGCGCGACAATGGCTGGTGGTTCTGATTTAAGGTGGCTATGGAGAGCTTCTTTGAAGGAGTCCATGATCCCAAGCAACTCCATACTGGAGAATCCAGCGCCTTTGCTCTGTAGATATTTCTTCATGCGGTCCATGCCGCCGTAGAAGGCCTCATGCTCGTGGATAGCTCCATCCATTAGACCTTTCCGACCGGCGGCCTTGTCAATGCTTGGGAAGAGCTCAATCTCTTCATAATGATGGTGAGTAACAACACAGTCGATCCAGGCCAGACAGTACCCAATAAAGTCAGACTTGTCGGTGTCGAGTCTCAGACGAGGAGCTTGCTGGTAGATACTGTTGAAGCCGCGGATGAAAGCGTTATGGCTCAGAGCCATGTGCGAAGCCTCGATGGTGAAAGGGTCATGCTAGACAAGCATGCCTATGTCAGTGAGCTGTGGAATCGTGAGATCGGGATTTCCACTCACCTGGTCGGTTTGGAACTTGGGGGTGGGGATTAACGACAACGGCCAGTTGGCGTACATGGGAGGGGCGTTACTATTGTCCATGGCTAATTTTCAATTATCAAGAAGTTGGAAAATGATTTCGTGGATCTCAGGTTAAGTGTAGAACTGTAGCTCTGCAACGCATCACCATACAAAGGAAACCAACGCGACGCGGGGAACAAAAGGGGGAAGGGTAGGCCCCACAACTTGACCTACAGCTGTGTAAGGAAGCCTAACAATAATGCAGGTTACTAACAGGGCTGAGACACAGCGGCTAGAGGACCCAAAAGAGGAATATAAACGGGATCTCTTTCCCCCAGCAGGACTAGATAGAAAGCAAAGACTGTGAACTCTATCACTCGTTCGAAGCCCTGATTACATCACACTGATTACATCAGCCCTTACTACACAAATTGCTAGAAGCCGCACCTCTTTCTTCTCCAAAAACTAGGGCATCGCCGGATTATTTGAATATCTAATTCTACCTAAGCGACCAGAAGCCACAATTTTAGACACTGGGCCCCAGGGGAGGCTATACCTAAGTAGCCAATAGGGGTTCTATCATTTTTTTTAGATAACACCACTTCGGCTGTCTCGGGAAATCTGTCCCGAAAAATGATAGAGAATTATCAGCTCAACAGAACTCCCGTTCTAGGAAGCTCTCGTCACAATCAAGGCAATGATTGCATGACTGATTACAATTTACAGCATGCGGTCGATACCTCACATGTGTAAATTATTTTACTCTGCAGTTTTAGCCCCCCATGAGGCGTGCGTATTTTATAGCCAGTATTTAGATAATGCGCTATGCGCACGCGCACATCCATGAGTATGTCTTGACCGCGTAGTTTGTTTGGCTATATTCCTTGTGCAATACAATACACTTGGCTCCGTGCATTTATCACGCCTAGAATCAAAACTAGATCCGGAACAAGAGGTAGTCGGCTTAACATAAAATTATAAAATAGACATGTGTTGGGGCGTGAGGACCAATACATATTACTTGTCCAGAATAGAGTGTATATAGTGGAGATGAAGTAAGGCTACGTACCTGAGTCCTACTATATTGCTCGTTGCCTCCTGGCAAGAATGGCGGGGAACAAAGGAGTACCCTGGGGTATGAGTGGTGGATATTGCCCGGCACTGCTGTACCTACACTTTTTCTCCCTCTTTTCTGCCAGGTTGGCCCTCTACCTATTCCCCTGCTCCTATTCCAGTGCCCCTTTACCCACGACAACTGAACCGATCAAGCCTTCAGGTAACGATGTATTGTTTTATTGACTATCTCGGTTCTTCACATCTATCTCTAAACCTTTTCGCAGGAGTCCTTTGAAAAAGTCGAACTCAATTTCCAGGCTAGTTGAGAAATACTCATCCGTCCCTCTTCTACTCCCTTTGGAAAAATAGGGGAGGTAACAAGAGCTGCGCATATCCTTTCGGCTGCTTCAGCTCACTCGCGGTGAAGGCACACATCCACACTTATATACAGGAATATAACCACGAACCCTAATCCGACGAGCCCCTGTTAAGAGCCCTTCTAAACCTAGTTGCTTTATCACCTCTGGAACTTGTACTCATTCATAGCTCCCTTGTCTGAATTCGCTTGGCGTAAATCGGGGCGACGAGCACGAATATTGAAGGCCGTGCCGCATCTTTATTTCGACTTTACGCACCCTGAATTGCTGTATAGTCATTTAAATCCCATTAAGTTCCCGAGACAGCTATGGGTAATGCAGAGGCATCCCTGCCCGTAGAGGCAGATGCCAGTCCACCAGAGCAATCAAGCCGCAAGGGGATGCAATTTTGGCTTGTATTCGTCGGCCTCTGCCTCGCGGGGTTTATTGCCTCAGTGGATAGCACCATCATTTTCACAGCGTTGCCAACAATTTCCGACGATTTGAACGGCCAGTCGGACTATGTGTGGTTGGCTAACACCTATGTCTTCGCCACTACGGCCATCCAACCGCTGTATGGCCAGCTTTCAAACATATTTGGCCGCCGGTATCCCATGATTATCTCCGTGGTACTCTTCACTTTGGGCAGTGGCATCGCAGGCGGCGCTAATACGTCGGCGATGTTCGTCAGTGGTCGCCTGGTCCAAGGCCTTGGTGGTGGTGGCATGATCATGTTGATTGATCTGATTGTGTGCGATCTCCTCCCCTTGCGAGAACGCAGCACATACCTAGGCAGCGTCCTTGGGGCGTGTGCTGTAGGTAGTCTGATTGGGCCAGTCATTGGCGGCGCACTTGTTACTCGGGCAAGTTGGAGATGGGCGTTTTGGATTAACCTCCCAGTGTGTGCGTTGACGCTGGTAGTGTTGGTAGCGTTTCTGCGTGTATCGTGGAAGAGACCATCGTCCTGGAGGGAATCCGTGTCTCGCGTCGACTACCTAGGCAACTTCATCTTCATAGGTTCTATTACGTCCATTTTAATCGGCCTTGTACAAGGCGGCGTTGTCCATCCATGGCACTCGTTGGAGACTATACTCCCGCTTGTCATTGGCTTTCTAGGCTGGGGTATCTTCTTCATTCAACAGGGCTTCTGCCGCGAACCGACGATGCCGCTGCGCCTCTTTGCGCACAGAACCTCGGCTACCGTCTATCTCCAAAACTTCCTTATCTCCATCCTTCTAGAATGGGCTATCTATATCCTACCCCTTTACTTCCAATCCCAGCTCTCCGCTTCAGCTCTTACCTCCGGACTTGACATCTTGCCAATCAACGCTTTTCTGATCCCCAGTGGCGCTGCTGCCGGCGCAATCTTGACAAAAATTGGGCGTTATAAACCCCTCCACCTGTTTGGCTTTGGCGTTATGTCTGTAGCATGCGGCCTATTTGCTACCATGTCTTCTACCACCAGCACGGTCGCTTGGGCTTGGTTTCAAATTCTCGCTGGTATCGGGATCGGCTTCCCCCTCACTACTCAACTTCCTGCCATCCAGTCTGTGCTCCCTGAAAGTGATACGGCCATTTCTACCAGCACGTATTCCTTTATTCGCTCCTTCGGCTTTGTATGGGGCGCTACAATTCCGTCCATCGTGTTCAATAGTCGCGTAGACTCTTTACTTCACGCTATTGATGATCCCAGAATCAGGGCTTCCCTTGCCGGTGGTGGTGCGTATAGCTATGCACTCAGTGTGCGACATCTCACAGGAAAAATACGAGACCAGACTCTTGAGGTGTACAGGCAGGCCCTACGTACAGTTTGGTTCGTGGGCCTTGCCTTTGCCTTGTTGGGTTTCGTCCTAGTATTTGCGGAGAAGCATGTTGATATGCGGACAGAGCTGGAGACAGATTTTGGACTGCAACGAAGAGATAAGCCTGAGGATACAACAAAGTTGGAACAAGCCGAACAGGCTAAATCGTCATGATATCCTTTCATGAAGTTGGANTTTTTTTATAAGAAAAAAGGAGTAGTATACTATATACAGAAGTTTACTTCTTGTTATCAAATGGATATTTAATCACATTTGATTCTTCCTGTGGGCTCGAGACGGTGCTTCTACTAGGGGCCCTTATACCTAGAAATAACGCAGCTCATCAGGGATAGAGTCCCTCAAAAGGTGGTTAGCGAATAGAGTCCGTGTTGAAATAAAGGTGGCTGGTACACTCCACTCCCCTGTCTATATGTATACCCTAGATCCCCCAGAGCCCTAGGCTCTATTCTTTCCTTCTTAATTATCCTGAATATACCACTGCTACAACCTCTATATTGTATGGTCTCCACTCCTTTTGACAGTCCGCTTATACTGCGCTGAAATTTATGTATGCCACCACCATGCGCTCTACCGTAGAACCAATAGTAATCTCAAATTTAGATTATGTATTCTTCCATTTCCGTTTGGAATCGACAAGGTTCCCAACGGACTAAAGGCATAGGTCTCAGGCAGTCCGTATTAGACTAGACTTCTGAAGTATTGTCTGCAGGGTGTTCGACCATACAGTTAGACAGAATAAATCGCTTCCACGGTCAGAGCCCGCCCGTGTGGCACTGGTCGGTAGAGACGCCCGCGCTCCGGTTAGTTATTTTATGTAAGTATGGTTTCTGTTGCTAACACAAGGCCGCAAGAACAAGCAGAGAGGGGTCGTTAGATGGAGGGAAGGGGAGAAGGGGGAACAGCCCAATTTATTCCCTTTTCCAAATATACTCCTAGGTACCCGACTTGATTACTAGACCTGAGCACCTGATTATAAATTGGCTACACCGACTTATGACATATGACATATTCGAGGCTCTCGACGATCCTATCCTCTTTGCCCTGTTTCGCCGGTAGTCCTCCCCCACCTTTTCGCCGAAACGTGGGGCACTTATGACGTNGGGGTCATTACGGCTCTTAGCTCGGGAAGGAAAGAAACAGGGATTAAGCCCCCACGATTCATGACATTCTGTCGAGTGATGATTTATCCCGGGTTGTGTCGTCCCATTGTACGCAAACGCGGAGTATATATTTACGGGTGTCAAACGAAACGTCGCTGGGACTGAAAGTAGTCTCAGTACTTTGACGACATCATATAAGAAATGCGCAAAGATGGGATTCAGGGTAGAGGCTTGGCCTCGGGCTCCGATATCGCTTCAATTAAGAGAAAACCAAAAACCATGGTGTATGGTGCTAGACTCCAGCATTCGCCAGTGTTGGAGAACAAGCCCCGTGGGGGAATGAAATATCACGCTGCCTCCGCTGTGGGGTAGGTAGTATAGAATCAAACGGTAATTGAGGTTTTACTATTTTGATAGTCAGATTGCGGATGGTATGCCCCGTCGCGCTGTTTTCGCGTCGTTTTCCTACTCGCGAGAGTAGTAGTGGTGCCGGCCTTGAACTAACAACCACTAACCCGTCGCAGCGCGACAAGCGGCTCAAGTCCCGGCCAGTTTTCGCCGCATGCCTCCACTTCGTGAGCAGAAACTTATGATGACGACCCAGATTTTCATAAACGTGGGGGAACGGTTCCCCGGACTGGAAAAACATGGAGGTGTCCAACTCATATCGTGTCTCTCTCACGCTTAAAACTTCTTCCCCTCGCTTTTCTTAAAAAGTTCCTCGATTCTCTCACTCACTGGCGCAGTCACTGATACGGTTTCCTGCTTTTCGAATTCTGCAGATCAATATGGAGGACACGAAGCCCGACAACCTATCTGAGCTCATTGAGAATGTCGAAGCCGAAAGGCCTATCGATGTCGCGCTGCAGATGCCAGAGCACCTGGCTGCGCTCAGCGAGGATGAATATAAGAAGCTCGGTAAAAGGGCTACTTTGAAGATGGACTGTGTGATCATGCCGACGTTGGTCATCATGTTTATTCTCAATTTCCTTGATCGTCAGAACCTTGCCAGCGCGAAACTTGCCGGATTAGAAGCGGAACTAGGCATAAGTGACGTCCAATATCAAACATGCGTTAGGTGAGTCCTCTCGAAGGCGTATCGTGATACAGGCTGTCGCGGTATCTATGACGGAAACGCTAACGTTCCCCTAAATAGTATCCTATTTGTGGGATACATTCTGCTTCAGGTCCCTTCCAACCTCATACTTGGCAAGATCAAATGGCCTGGCATCTACATTTGCTGTGGCATGGCAGTCTGGGGCGCCATATCAGCGCTAATGTCAACCGTCCATAACTTCGGTGGTCTTTTAGCAGCACGAATCTTCCTCGGTGTCGTCGAAGCAATCTTCTTTCCCGGCGCCTTGTACTTTCTGTCTCTCTTCTATAATCGGAAGCAGTACGCTTTACGCGCGGCTATCCTGTACTCCGGATCCCAGCTTGGGAACGCCTTTGGTACTTTGTTCGCTATTGGCGTTCTGCGCCTCGATGGACAGCATGGCCTATCGGGGTGGCGTTGGGTCAGTTATATCCATTCTCAGTCTTCCTCTGCCCTTGTTTAAGCCTTTCCAAAGCCCCGAGACTAACACGATGTGTAGCTCTTCTTGATCGAGGGTGTGCTAACCACCGGCCTGGCACTCGTATTTTCCTTCATCCTACCTAATTCAAACAAGAAAATTCTTGGCATGTCTAAGATCGAGTGCGACTGGGTGGAGTGGAACATGATTGCGGACCAAGGACAGACCAACAATGCGGAGGAGATTAGCAGAAAGCAAGGCTTCCTCCTTGCCGTTACCGATCCTAAGACCTGGCTCCTCACTGGCACTCTATACTCGATCTTCATCGTCAGTGCCCTCACCAACTTCTTCCCATCTGTCGTCGAGGGCCTCGGCTTCGGCCGGACTACAACCTACGGCCTTACAGCGCCACCATTCGTCCTGTCCGTCATTGTCATGTTGATCGTCGGCTTCCACTCGGATCGTAGACAGGAACGATGGCTGCACATCGTTGCGCCACTCATTATTACCGCGGTTGCCAACATCATCGCGCTATCCACTCTAAACACTGCGGCTCGCTATGTGGCCATCCTACTCCTCCCTGGATCATTCTACAGCGCGGCTGTCGTTACCTTGTCATGGGTGAGCAATAGTATATCTCAACCGGCTCCGAAGCGGGCCGCTGCTATCGCACTGGTCAACGCCGTTTGCAATACGCCGAACATCTGGGGATCGTACCTGTATTTCGGCGCCCCCCGGTACGTCGTGGCCTTTATCGTCAACTTGGTGGCTGCGGGGCTTGCGATTGGATTTGCTACTGCTACTAGGATATACTTGAGGCGGCAGAACGCGAGACTTGACCGCGGCGAGGACACCGGGAAGCACGGTCCTACCGCCGCCCAGATAGCGAGTGGTTTCCGGTATATTTTGTAATTTTACTACGTCTAGATAGACCTCACCTACCCTAGCCACCTTTCATAGCTAGACAGAACCACCTCTCCATGAATTCTGCTGACGACTCATTTCCCACCTATGTTCATTTAGTAGCGGTAGAAGCAAAGACTAAACTTATAAGTAGTTAACGTAACAGCTAGGTTATGGAGAGTTTTATCAAATACTACGCAGTTATGGAATTACGTCGGTCAGCTCAAATTAAACTACAGCCAGATATGTTGTGGCTTGTCGGTTGTTGACCGCTTAGAACTTGAATGATGGTTACCTAGCTTCTAATTCATATGACAACAATTAAAATAATCGACCGAACCGAATATACTCGACTATTCCTTTGAGAAGATTCGAGTTGACGGTTAGATTTTAATGCTCGCATTTCAAAAAAAATCTAGTTGACTATGATCGCTACAAGTTCGGTGCAGCCGCGAAAGGCGGCCGGGCTGGGTGAGCTATTGCCTTCTAGAAATTCACTATCTACTAGGCCTTGTATACAGGCTTGTCCAGTCTAGATGAAATAGATAATTTCCGTTTCGATAGATTCATGTCTCGCATGCCTGATGAAGAAACGATTAAACCCTCTAGACGAATCCTTTCCAGTTTCTAGCTGTAGAAACCGTGGACTACACCGAGAATATGCACCTAGATTGGTGATATCGAACCTTCCTAGTAGCTTTCTTACTCGCATGAGGCACCTTACCTGTCTACCTTAAGTACCTCGCACCGTAGTTACTTACCTAGGGGCCTTACGTAACTTAGGCAATTACCCCTTGTCTCTTACCTCTTGTCTCTTACCTCTTCTCTCTTACCTCTTCTCTCTTACGTCCTACTTCCCGTCTTCTCTTCTTCTTCTCAATACATCTGAGGTTCTTCAGTACAACCAGAATTAAGCAATCCCTCACGCTACTTCGTATTCGACCAACCAGCATTCTTGCTTTCGTCATGTCCAACGCGAGAACTAACAATGCCACATCTGCGCTAATCCTTACGGACTGGCCGTTTGCCGAGGGGAACTTTAAGATCGTGTATGAGGGAAAATACACGGTGGGCCCCAGGACTGGCGAACAATGCGTCGGGAAAGCATTCAAGCCTGACTCGGCCTACCATGAGCGCTATTATCAGGATGAGATGACTATCATTCGATGCACGCAGCGGATAATTGATAACTGGAATAATGCTGGCCTTCTAGACAAACGCATCCTTCTGAACAGGCCGGAGATCTGGACTCATGTCGATAGCGGCGAGATGATTCTCGTGGAGCCCATGATCGAGAATTTCGAGAAATTCAACAGCAACTCCGGCTGGACCGACCCTAATGGTGGTGCCTGGAGCGAAGCGATGCAGGCTCTAAGCCACTTCTCGTACCACAACTCCGGCGGCCAACGTCTCTTGTGTGATTTGCAGGGAGGCGCGTATCGCAACGGGTAGTAAGTCATTTTACCTTGATTCCGAGCTTGCGGACCTACAAAACGGTGAGCTCACCACTTTCATAGCATTCTCTCAGACCCTGCCATTCTGTCGCAGCGTGAGGGATTGTACGGCCTTACCGATCTGGGCCCCAGTGGAATCTATTCTTTCTTCCTAAATCATCGCTACGGGCGATTCTGTAAAAGCGAGTGGCTGCGACCAGGGGACCAGCCAGGAAGGCGGGTGCTCCCTATGAAACGAGGCTCGTCGATATTACCCCATCTCTCCACACGAGCTAGCCGTAGTCCTCTCACCGGGGCGAAAGAGTGAGTCTCACCAATAGCGACATCTGAGCCTAGGGGGAATAAGGGGGATGAAATGGAGATTTCGATTCGCTGAGACACCAGGTGTTGATACTCTTATTAATCTTGGCGCTGTCGTATAAACTAGACTTGAAGTGCTGACGAGTATGTGTAGGATCAAAGGTCAGCGAAGGTGAAATAGTTTTGAGAATAGGGTCATTAATGGCTTCTGCTCTTGGCCGCTGAAGGTCATGTAAAATAGCATGCTAGTAATCAGACATAACAATTACTTACTAATAGAACCTAGTCCACCCGCTGTATCAGGGCCCTCTAAACTGAAGGGCTATAGTGCACAGTGCCGTAAATGGGGTCAAACATATACGCGAGGCGCTGGAATTAATCTGAATATAGGACCTAGATTGTGACCGAAGAACTGAGAGAAAGGGAGAGGGTTGAATGGTTCTACAGGGGGCAGGGGACCCACCGCACAACCCTCACCTCTACAACTACATCCAGAGGCACATCCGGCTCGAATACGACTCAAATTCGTCCCGCCCACCGCCCTAAAACACTATACTAGCGTTGTTTCTTGCGTTGATTTACCTGTTATTGAGATTATTTTGTTTTTTAGTTCTGGGCAGTTCTAGCCTTCGCCGCCTACTACACCTACTTAGCATCGGCTTCGTAGCGAAGGCTAGCCGAAAAGCTCACGCTCCCCCCAATACAAGCAATACTACTACTTATCGGTGTGCCCTGTGATGTACTGTAGATAGGTAGTGGTGGCTACAGTGGGTGGTGTAGGTAGCCTGACCTGAAACCGCTATGACGTAACACGCTGTAAGGTTCGCATCTTCTAGGCTAGGTATTTGTTAGGGTAACGAATGTATCATGAGTAGTCGACAGCGGTTAGATGAATATTGCAGAGGACCTGCCTCACCGTGAGTAGGTATCCGCTTACGAAAAGGGTGTTTCAAGCAGTGATAAATATGTCAAGGCATGATAGAAGGCGGGTAGTCATCCAGTCACTGTGTCTCAAATGAAAGGCGCCTCCAAGTTTGAGACATACCATAGGTAGGTAGTCTACTGGGGAAAGTTGTAGCTACCTAGAGTTGCTCTTTATGCGTGCCTCCTTGAATGGAATAGGAATTGAAATTATTACCCGATACAACATTTCTCATACTTCGCAGGATTGGTCTTCTTTAAACCGTAATCTCCGACTACGTTCGTTCCCAACACCCTTGCCTCCCATGTTCCGCAAGGTATACCTAGTAGAAAACTACTAGCCAAATGGCCCCTTTGTACCAAGTGTTCAATATCGTTCAAAAGCTGGATTGATGTATTTCAGATCCAGACTGATGGATCCAGTCACCTAGTTTTCTTCTTCTCTTTTTGCTTTGTTTTTATCGTTCGTATATGGGAAACACGACGACTAGTATTCTGTCATTCGATATTAGTCGTTTGAAAGGCGAGTGGGGTGGTGGAGTGGTGGAGTAGTGGAATTATAGGACACGGCCCGAGTACGGAATGGGGAAAGATAGCGTATCAACATCTGCTGTCTTTTTTAGCCCCTCTTTCCCTCCTCTTGACGGCAAAATTTCTTCGGTTGGTTCGAATGGAAAGATGACCTACCAGGTGGGAGAGGGAGAGGCAACACAACTGGGTAAAATCCTCCCGTTCAATTGTCAATATCCATGGCGTCGGATGGCCCTTCAGAAGTCTCCATCGTCATCTTCTGCATAGGCGGGACGAGGTCCTCACGCTCATCGCACTCGCCCATCTCCTGGTCTTCACTCTCATCCTCATCCTCATCCTCATCCAGGCCGCTAGCGAGGACATTATAGATCTCAGCATCCACCAGAATCCAGGATACGTAGTCGGGGCGCTCCCTGTTGTCCTCTTGCGGGCAATCGCCGACGGCTTTGCGAAATCGGACGAGTTCTAGCGCCAGAAGAGCATATTTGTCGTATTCAAAGTAAGGGTACGTCGGTTCCTTCTCCTAGTTGAACCGAGCCTCTACCAAGCACGCGAAAAGCTCAAGGAACACGGCCTCAGGGAGCGTACGGGCCCAATCGAGCTCCCGCTTCACCTCTGGAAGCATGTCCCACAGACTCTTGCCCTCGGCACGGGCATCAATGAAAATCGGGGTTGCGATCTGGAACATGGGTATGAAGGCCTGGCTGACGCCCTGGGTAGACATCTGGTAGCCGGCGTCATTGAGTGCGTTGGCAACTAGTGCATCTCTGCGGCTTCGGTGCAAGAGTCGGTGCTTTGACTGATAAGTCACTATCACTTTTGTTAGATGCCTACGGTATGAGAGGATATAACTGAAGCTTACTGCCCGATTTCGGCAGGCTGCGCCGTAGATGTACGCCCATCTTGTTGTGATAAGGTATTGAATCGGTGGAGTTGACGGTGGGAGTGATGAAGTGGGAGTGACGAGGTAGAAGGGATGAGATGGGAGTGGTGGCACGGATGGAAATGGATTGGATGGGAATGGGTAAGAATGAACGGTTAGAAGATGATTGTTTGCTAACACACACTTCATCCCTAGGTATTGTTTGGTTAGTTAATACTAACGCGGTGATTAGTTTGTTTCCCATCTCGAATGGGCAGGCAGGGTAGCTGGTACTTCCATTGCCTAGGTATTTATAACTACCTAGCACGCCATTTTCTCAGCCAAAGTAGTCTAGTCGTCTAAGAGTATGATAGTTCTATCATGACTTGAAAGATATGGGTTCGAATCCCATTGCAACCAGGCTATGTGGGGACTGGGGGAGTGAGCGAGCTGCCAATGCTCGATGCTGTTGAGTTGTTCTGATACGTTCAGGACCCCGTTCCATGTTGAACCATTGGCTATCTGAGGGATCTTGCAGGCTACTAGACTACATTTTTTGCTCTCAATTCCCTTCTTTTACATGGAGCTTGAGGTTTTAAAATCAAATTCAACAGCACAAAGTTGAAACCATGGTAGTATGCCTTGCCTTATACGTAAGACAACAAATTTCTGCTTGCTTAGCAATTATATATATTTTCAAAACCTTCTTTTAATAAAATTTCGGATATCAGGTATCTCTTGTCTTGAAACAAAATAAAAAATCGCGAGAAATTCAAGGAACAAGTCAAAGAACAGAATCACGGCTTCGATTCACTGCGCAAAGAGCATGAGGTGGTGAATGGAGTCAGCCAGGCCACGACAGGTATCCGTACTACGCGCACTGACCACCTCGCACGATTGTGGCAAAACAACGTAGGTACCTACCAATCTACGTTTTGATTGGGAGCCTCCCCGCCCTTTGCGCCGCGAGCCTGTATGGATCCGTCCACAGCAAGCGGAGGCGTTATTATCGGGTTAACGGCGTAGCTAGAGAAGGCCGCCGCAACTAAGCTAGAGGCGTCTCGCCGTGTTTTTCGTAGTTCGCTTGATAGAAATGGTAATTTAATCCCTCTATAAATATTGCCAAGGCAGCTATCTACTCCAGAAGCTATTCAGCTACATCGGGTTATGCCAATTCTCCGTAGTAAATACAAGTACTCGACTTGTGCGAAAGCCCTGCCAATGCTTACGACCTATCAATTATGTCCGCACCACAAACCAGCAGGCTCAATAATCCCCCATGGTTGAACAACTATATTGGGACGACAAATCAGCAAAGATACGGTGCAGAAGTACGGGGGCGAATCAATATCGTGAAATAACGTAGTTTTTCACCTATCCCGAACAGAGGGAGTTGGTGGAAGAGCACTGATTGGTTGGGGCAGTGGAAACGCTATGATTGGTGGGGGCTTAGTGGGAGCATAGTGGTGGAGTAGGTACGGAACACGGCAGGGAGTGCTGTGATTGGCTAAAGTCTGATGTGGCTGGAGAGTTGCAAGTGTTGGCACTTAGTAACGCCAGTCGACTTTCTTATTAATTAGCCCGTCTAGATCGCCTTATAATGCCTCAAGGGGCGTGTTAATTACCCGTCTGGCTTACTTGACCATGCGAGTGCGGTGGGACGACCTCTTATATACATGACGAGAGCCTTGCGCCACTGATATGCTGTGGCTTCTCGGCATGCCGCCTTTAACCACTCCGGCCGACTGCCAGTCAATATAATCTTCTAATATTCAAAGCCATTTTTTTGTTGAGAGACAACCCCTTCGATCTGGATTCTTCGCTCGGCTTTACCCGAAAACTTCACTACTAACCCAACCGGCCCCATCGTACCCCAATTCTAATAGTACCTACGTTGTAGGGGTGGTAATAACATAGGGTATTTCGAGAGGAACCCGCTGATTCGAACGTGTTGGTACGCAGACAAAAATTTAGACATCATAACCATAAGCACCGCTGCAACGCACTAGAAATCAGCTTCACAATTGGCTGACTCATGATGAACCCACAGATCAGCACAAATAATGGTGTGGTACTGTAGCCACGCATGCAATATGTATGTATCACCTTCACGCTCCCCCTATAAGATCCGTACTGTACCTCGCTCCAGAATATTTAAGATCACCGAAAGGTCAAGAATTCTAGAGGGCCGCCTTTGTACTATGGAAAACTACGATTAGTCCTCAACCATTTGTACGGGATGCCTACATGCAGAATTAGTGCAGGGTGTCTTGTTAATTTTCTTGCCTTGAGCCCGATATTTATCTATGTTGTAGTCCATTATAATACCTTCTTCAACCAATTCACAAGCGTATCACTGGAACGGTATGGATTCTAAAGACCCTGCTTGCCAGCGTTCTATCCGAGCATCCTGTGACCGCTGCCGCCTGCACAAAATTAAATGCACCATTACGTATAGAAAAACATACGCAGAATCACCCCCGTGTGACAGGTGTGGCCGGGCGAAGACTGCGTGTGTATTCAGTCGGAGGGCAATACCGAAGCGTCCGGATCGCATCAAGATATCTACAACGAAGAAAGACAACAGATCGGATTTGACAACAGTCCCACGTGAGCTGAAGATGAGGCCTTATTTCGGGGCAACAGTCGATAACCATCTGCTTCTCGGCGCACACTCTATTCCCGCGAGTAATTGGAATAGCAATGCCGTGGAAGGAGGCGACCCTCGTATGGTCGTTGGCCAGATTGGTCTCGTCAACCCTGGAATCAGCTTCTGGAATGAAGATGGGACCGTGCGTGCTGCGGGGACAGAGATGGAATGGTCGTTCCTAGAGCCGGGAACCTTCGCGAACCCTACTCTTATAAGCAACAATAACATACAAGGAAGCAGTATTCCTCCTTACCCCCGCACTTACGGAGCCGAATTGCATGCTAGCCAACTATCAGCCCAGCCAAACGTTTCGGAAAGGAGTTTCGGCTACGGAACTTTGGAAGATTGGAACAGGAGCGTGACTTCTCAACTCATGGATCTCATTGCAGAAATTGCCGGAACTCGGGTTGTTTTGGACAACAGCTTGTGTCCGAACGGGCTAAACGACTATCCCATTGGTAGAGTATTGCACCTATCGCAATATTTTATCAACATCTTGTCAAGCGGGGCGCAACACGCCCAAAATATAGAGCCCGTGTCAGTGCTTGAGCCAACGTCAACGGCTTACCCAGAGCCTCAAGATCCTTCCATAGGCCAAGCATCGCAAACTAGTCTTGTCAGAAAACGGTCGCCTATTGAACCAATACATCCATCCAAACAGCACCTACCAACTCAGTCACTAGACCGTAATCATTCGCCCCGGTTTTCAAAAATACACGAAGCCGTTGATACCTCGACAATGCTGATAGTTCTCAGCTGCTACATATCCCTAGTCAAGCTTTACGGCCTAGTGTTTACCCATTTACAGGCTTATTTGAACAGTCCCTCAATCGTGGATTCTACCCAGGGGTCGGCGGAAAGCGACTTAATATACAATAGACAACTGCAACTTGGCGATCTACTTCCCGGAAATGAAGCCTGTAGGAAGATAATGTCAGCTATGCAGATGCTTATCTCCATGCTCGGGTCCGTTGAAGACCAAATGGGCATTCCGGGTGAATTAAAAGCGCTTCAAGAGCCGGGAGATAGAGCTCGAGCGGAGACAGCCCATAGCATTAGACTACAGGAATCGAAAGGCGGTCTCCTGTGGACAACATCCCAAAGAGAGCTTATGCTAGTCGTGCTAAGGCAGGATTCTGAGCTCTGTCAGGGGAAGGCAGAGGGACAACTTATAGACGTGTTCACGAAGATTCAGGCGTTAAAGAGAGCGTTGCGGGAAAGAATGGATTTGTAATAATAGGTATTGGAGTTTTGAAGGGTATCGCGGGGTTGGATTTAGATATTTACCACTTAGCTCGTAGAACTTTCACGAGCTTAATTATGATGTTAGGCAGTATTTATTATCACTTCCTATAGATGATGCACAGTGCTTAGTTGATATTATTAATCGGTCGCAGTCACTATTTATTTCATCACATCATCTTTCCCATTCTTTGGCACATTTAGTTGCATCTTGCCATTATGCAAATAATATCGAAATTGGAAAAATACACAATGCCGCATTGCATAGGGTTAAACGTCGCTCGGAATTTCCAGAATTTAATTGGAAGTGAAAAATATCGCATTCATAGCATACATGAGAGGCCCCTCTAGGACTATCTACTCGAAAAGGAGGGAAGATCTGGACCCTAGCTCGATATTACATAATAGAAGCCAACTCGAAAAGCGCCTCTAAACTAATCTAATCCCCATGGGTCTGGTCGCCCACCATGTCTCGGCATTAAATGTGTATGAATNAAAAAAGCCTCGGCTATCGTACACTCTCTGTCTAAGCTTGACCATTTTTTCGTGTCTAATCATAGGTCTATGGGGAACCGCTTCCTCAAGCCCTCGCCATAGTGATAGAATAGCCACGGTACCGGGGTGAAAGCGAAGGTTATGAATCCCAACACGCTATTCCCCCACCCTAGCCCGAGATGCGCATACAATGGGGGTGCAGCGAGAGTGAGGAAAGCACCAAACGGGGATCGCACTATCAAGTTCGCCGCGAGGGCCGAAGCAGCGGCTTCAGGTCCGAACGCGTCGATGAGATAGGTCTGCGCGGGAATGACGACAAAAAGAGAACCCAGGCCGATGATGAAGGTGCCGAGGATGGGGACAATCCAATGCACGTGGTTCTCTGCGGTCCAGCCGTAAATGAAACAGCCGAGCGGCGTGATTGGGGCGAACCACTTCATGAGAATCAGACGCTCTTCCGGCCGAGAGACGGTTCCGTCTCGTTTCTGTCCAAGCAACTTGTCGCTGAGCGTGGCGAAGAGCACTAGACC
>JAPUUL010000760.1:0-14194 GCA_029590625.1 Lasiodiplodia mahajangana
GGGGATTTGCCTGGGCATGCAGATAGCCGTCANCGATTTTCGCGCGTAACGTATGTGGCCTCTCAGGAGCCAACTCAGTCGAGCTGGACCCGGAGACGCTGAGTCCCGTCATAATAAATATGCCTGAGCTCGACCATTCGAAACTTGGTGGCACGATGCGGCTAGGTGAGCGACCGACGCATTTTCAGCCCAGCAGTGGCGCGTGGAGCAAAGTCCGTGCAGTATATACCAGCTATAATCCCCAGCAAACATGCGACCACAATAGTGATGAACTGGTGATCCGAGAGCGCCATCGTCACCGCTATGAAGTGAATCCGTCCTACATCAAGACACTCGCCGGACATGGGCTGGAGTTTGTCGGAAAGAACGAGACAGGCGAGCGTAGTGAGTTCATATTTCTGTTTTCGCCTTCCTTTTTTATATACTAGGCAAACTTATAACAAATATCTTGCAGTGGAGATCCTAGAGCTACGTGATCATCCCTGGTTCGTGGGTGTGCAGTTCCACCCGGAGTACCAGAGCAAGGTTCTTGATCCCAGCAAGTCAATCATGGGTTTCGTAGCTGCGAGTGCTAGGTGCCTGCAATAAGTAAAGATGCGAGTAGAGAAGCGATTCATGATTTACGGAACTACGTATTGGAGCTCGATAATTGCTTTTGGCCGGCTAGACCTGGATAGTGAGAAGTTAACATAAAGGCTAATAAATACCGATGTTTCATTCTTCATTCACCTTTTCCCCCAACCCCTTTATCTTATGACACACTGTTGTGACTAATATGCCTTCTTCAAGCTTAATGGTTGTCCCGAGGTGAATACTTCTGCGCAATGCCCTGAAACATGATTGCGCGCTTCAAAACCATGCCTTCGCTCAAACCACTCACTTCGCGCCGTAGAATGTCTTGCCAGGGTGTCTGACTTTCAGGCATGCCATATCCTCCTTTAGCGTCCAACTCTTCTCGCCGGGTCTTCAGCTCTTCATCCGAAACAAGAATGTCGACACGGCGCCTACCTATGTCGACCCGTACCGTGTCCAAATCGCGGACTAGTGCAAGATTTCCACCGTTGGCTGCTTCAGGGCTCGCGTTTAGAATCGATGGTGAGCCGGAGGTCCCCGACTGCCGCCCGTCACCGATGCATGGCAGCTCTTTGACGCCCTGTTTCAATAATCTCCCCGGCGCATGCATGTTGACTACCTCGGCAGCTCCGGGATATCCTAAAGGTCCGACGCTACGCATGATTAGAATAGTGCGTTTGTCGATCTCCATAGTGGGGTCATCTATTCGTTTTTTATAGTCTTCAGGGCCGTCAAAAACTGCTACTTTGCACTCAAAGGCATCCGGATCCTTTGGGTCCGCAAGGAACTCGGCATGGAATGAGGCTGAGATTACAGATGTCTTCATAATTGCCGAGTCGAATAAGTTTCCTTTTAGATGAACAAATCCGGCATTCTGTTTAATAGGAGAATTAAATGGCCTAATAGTCTGGCGGTCCCAAGATAATTTGCCTTGGATGTTTTCGCGTATCGTTTTGCCGTTAACTGTCAGGGCTTCAGGGTGTGGGAGCTTCCCTGCTTCTAGAAGTTCGGCCTTAAAAGCAGTCTCATTAGCAACGAGTTGGTACTTCGTAGTAGGGTTTTGGGAACTTGATTTACCATTATCGCCGGCAATCCTCCAGCTCGGTAGTAGTCTTCACTCAACATTTCACCTGCCGGCTGCATATTAAGGAGCAGCGGGATAGAGAAGCCGAGTCTATCCCAATCGTCCAAGTCAAGAGCCACACCGGCATGCTTTGCAACCGCAATAAGATCTTGATTGTTAGTGGTCAGTACTCTTCTTGGGACAGGGAAAATAGCGGTACAAGGATTTACTTACGAATAGGTGCATTCGTGCTGCCCCCAATAGCTGTGTTGACCACAATAGCATTCTCAAACGCCTCTCCCGTCATTATATCACTCGGCTTGAGGCCACTCCTTACCATATCGACAATCCTAGCTCCCGTATGGTACGCTGCTTGCGAGCGCTCACGGTACGGTGCTGGAATAGCAGCGGAACCTGGAAGCATCATACCTAGGGCCTCAGCTAGTGCGTTCATGGTAGACGCAGTGCCCATAGTGTTGCAATGACCTGGACTGGGCGTACCCGCCGTGACCATGTCCATAAACTGGTGCTCGTCAATTTCGCCCTTGGCATTCAACTCGCGCCCCTTCCAAATAACGCTGCCGGAGCCAATGCGGGCACCGCGCGACCAGCCGTTCAACATAGGGCCTACATTTAGGCAAATGGCCGGGATGTTAACCGTCGCAGCTGCCATTAGGCAAGCGGGCGTGGTTTTGTCGCAGCCAGTCATCAGAACCACGCCGTCAAAGGGATAAGCATGCAAAAGCTCGACAAGAGTTAAGTAGGACAGGTTGCGGTCCAGGCTAGCTGTCGGGCGTCGCGTGCTCTCTTGAATAGGGTGCATCGGGAACTCAAGGGGAACACCCCCCTTTGAGCGAATGCCATCCCGTACACGTTTGGCGAGTTCTAGATGGTGACGGTTGCACTGCGGAGATTGAGTCAGCCCGGATAGTCAAACTTATTATGGCACGAGAAGCAAAATTGGGCTCTAGGGATTAAATTTACTAGTGCCGACAAGGGCAAACCACGTTTTGACTCACCGGCGCAATATCGCTTCCAGACTGCGCGATGCCAATGATAGGTCTCCCCTCGATTATTTCCTCCTTTGTAAGACCTTTTACACACTAAGAGTTAGCAAATGATTCTTTGGGGGAAATGATGGGTTTGGAAATAATTTTACCATAATTAAAATAGCGCTCCGCATAGAGAACCCGCATACTAATATCCTCCGGGCGGTTGAACCAGGAGCTTGATCGCAAGGTTTCGTTGTTCTCAATATTCGTTCCGTCATTCATCGTTAGTTGTTCCCGCAAGACCTCGTTATCCGCCCGCAACTTCGTGAGCTCAGACTTAAAGTCTTCAATGTCGAAGGTACTGGCGTCGCTGCAGCGGTTCGTGCAGCCTTCACAAGGGCTTTCGCAAGGCATGACGTTGTTGTGTATTGGAATTTCGACGAGTGAAGAGGTATTGGCGATGGTTATCATGTGGGTGGTGAAGTATTTGTAGGAGCTAAGGAGAAGAGCAACAGGAGACGACTTAATCTATGGGTGGGGGGTTTATATATGTGAATGTCAGGAGGTTATGTGCCCAAGTGAGGTTAGATAGCCGGTAGGTAGCACTGCGTAGGAAGTTGGTAAAATGTAAGGGGTAAGGCGTCAATGATATTGGATTCTGAGCTTTCTCAGTCCAAAGAAGAGGGCTATAGCTCCTTATATACACAGCTCACATGCTAGTTCCGGCCCTTCGGGACAACTACTGCCCTAATGTCAATTTATCTCCTAACAGTGAGGCTTCTTGGCATTAAGTACGACTGCGAGGGGGGCGCCATCGACGGCGTCACGCACACTATTCTTCAGTTGCGAGCGAGATAAGTAGATAAATGTCAACCTGCGAAACTGGCGTGCCTTGTTACGAACTTCGTACTTGAGGTAGTTTATACACTTATTTTTGCGTGACGATCTTTGAAGCCACCTCCGCGGATTGGCCTAACTGCTGAACTAGCCTATGGGCCTGATCAGGGTCTCTATAGCTTTACCACAGGGGCAGGTAGGCTACCTACACTTCTATTACTAAGTACAATTACAAAATGAAAAGGAGTCTGGCTTGATCAAATGTATTGCGTGAACTAACTGAAATTTTAGCTGGCCACCCCATACGCATTCTACACACAATTCCATAATACTAGCCCCTCATTGGCTATACCTAGGCCACCCACACTACTTTGTTCTATTATACAGGAATTTTCTTATTTTACACCCGCAATCTGCTGTGTAACAATCTTACATCTACCTATATTATATAATCATAGTGCGGAAAGAGAAAACACTGCCTTTATGTTAATTATATTGTAGAGTATCAAGGCTGTGAGATCAAGTCAAAATCTATGATATCGATGTTAATGTAATCATGGTATTTATTTCAGGTTCCAGCCACAAGACAAAAGATTAGATGTTATACGTAGATCTGGTAGGAAAAACATGCTGTCTAGGAAAAATCTCNAAAAACGAGTGGACTCCTTCATTGTAGGTATTCTCTCCCCGTCGACTTCACCCCCGCTTTAAGAGTTCAATGGGCCTCAAATGTCAATCCTTGTCTCTGGATTGAGAATGAAGGCGTCCAGATACAACATGCTATACCTACCGAACTCATCCTCGTCAGAGATCGGCGTAGGCGTGGGCATACGTCGAAGGCGTCGGGTAAAGNCCTCGGTACAGGAGCAGACCCATTACACTTGCAATTTTGATGGTTTCCATGGTCTCTGCAGGCAACCCTCCGGCTTCATCTTGTAATGTGGCCCAAAATGTGGTCTGCAAAGCCCCAAAATCATCAAGTGGTTTCCATCCCTCATTCGGGTCGAGCTGGCAGGTGAGGTTTTGGATAAAATGAAGGTTTTGCCCAAATGTGCATATTCCAGCCTCACCCCAGTCAAGGACACCGACAAGACTACAGGAGATCTCGTCAACTATAATGTTTGCAGTGCTGAAGTCGTTATGTAAGAGAACTGCTGGTAGAGACAAGACCCTTTCCATAGAGTCTAGGCACTTCTGTACGCTCGGGGAGAATCGTGAGGGAAGCCTTTCGGAGAGAAGTGCCAGATCTTCGCAGAACTTGTACTCGAGATTCTTCCGAAAGTCCACTGTGACCGGTTGAGGCGATTTCCAGGAGGTGGAAAAGAATCTACGCAAGATTAGCGGCGAAGGCTGGTGATACACAGTATGACTAACTTAGCTGCATCTGCCATGAGGGCTTTACGACAGGCCTTCATCTCTTTTGAATTATTGGGCATGGCATTCATTCGTGTGAAGTCGAGATAGCTGGTACCCTGCATTCTGGGCATAATATAGACGATGAGGGGCTCCCCTTGATCTTCATCACCTAATTGACAGCATTCATCGATTTCCGGTACCAGAGGGCCGTGTATGCGTCGGGCAATTTTGTTGTTGCCCAGAGTAAGAGACAATGATTTCGGTCGGAACTGAACAACAAATTCCGCCTGCGGTCCAGCATAGACTGTATAGCTGCAATTGCCTTGTATAGCGACAGGAGCTGCCCTGCCTCCGACAAGCTGCTCGGCCGTGGTATCGCATGTTTTGCGATCCGTAGATTTTAGAGTAAAGAAGTCCATGATGGCGGCTTCGAGATCATATGGGTGACTAGGAGTCATTGCAGCAAGGAATCCCTGTGGCTTCATCTTGGTTGAAAGTAGAAGTTTATGACGTTGAAACTCTTAGATGAACAGAGCAGGTAGTGATGAACAGAGCAGGTAGTGATGAACAGAGCAGGTAGTGATGAACAGAGCAGGTAGTGATGAACAGAGCAGGTAGTGATGAACAGAGCAGGTAGTGATGAACAGAGCAGGTAGTGATGAACACAGCAGAGAGATATAATCTGTAGGCGGCATACGACAACTATGTATCCGTGAACTAGAACGGCATTGCTCAAAGCGAGCGATATTACGAAGCTTCAGCTTGTTGGACAAAAATGCCCTGAGCATGGAACTGTTCATTTGACCCCCCAACTCAATACACACTCGAAAACTTGCCCATAGTGCTATCCTAACCGAAAGTTTCAAACGGGCTCAGCATGATACGCCCAGAGACGACCGTGATCAAACGTAATCCAAACCAGCTGGCCCACGCCTCAAATAGGCAGCATCACAGGACTTGAGAAACACCTGCTTCCAGAAGTAAACATGAACGAGATAAGGGTCGCTCAACAGCTCCTATAAGAGTATACATTTACAAGGGTCTCTATTATGACTACTAAATTGGGGTGACCATCGAAGGTCACTTCGTTCGCTGCCTAGAATTTTATTAGAATAAAAAGCCTATAAACGCCATTGTGTCAAACGCAGTTTATTCTCGCTAAAATATGGGCTTCCTGTAGCTATAAGTAAGAAAATCTTCTTTCTAACCTTCACTACTTCAAATTCTTATTATCTTATATACTTGCCCATGTCATTCAGTATAATCTTTGACCGGGAATCAGTATCGAACATGGACTCATCGCCAAGCGCAGGCGTTATCACCAAGGAAGTGGCCTCTGGAACATCGTTCGGATTTGTGTTCGACGTTGATGGTGTTCTGGTTAAAGGGAGCGAAGCCCTCTCTACCGCCCAGGCGACGATCAAAATGCTTCAAGAAGAGCATATACCTTTCATTCTTCTAACAAATGGTGGCGGACGAACAGAAGAGTCACACGTTGCCAAAATTAGCCAGCAACTCGGCGTGACTCTTTCAAAGGACCAAATCGTACAGAGTCATACTCCGTTCCTCGACCTGGTCCCCCAATACCAAGATGCGAACATACTAGTCCTTGGAGGCCACAATAACAGTATAAGAGACGTTGCCAAGAGATACGGATTCAGAAAAGTTTTCACCTCTTCTGATCTCATGCAGCACTTCAGTCACATACATCCGTTCCCAGAAATGACGCGATTACAGCACAACAAGAATGCCGTAGAGACATCAACTACTCCCTTGGGAGGAAAAGGAGGGGAGATTGCGGCAATTCTAGTTTGGACCTGTCCTCGCGATTGGTGTCTAGACCTACAAGTTATCCATGACCTCCTTCTGTCCAGTAATGGCACGTTTGGGGAAATGTCTGCCAAAGCCGGAGATGTTGCCCTACCAAACAATGGGTTTCTTCAAGACGGTCAACCCAAGCTTTATTTCTGCAACCCGGATTTCGAATGGGCAACACAGCATAATCGCCCGCGTTTCGCACAAGGTGCCTTCATTCAAGCCCTGCAGGGCATCTGGGACCATTCTACCAAGAGAAAAGGAAAACTGGAATACTCAATAATTGGCAAGCCAACCGGCGCGACCTTCCAATACGGGGAGATGGTGCTTCAGAAATACAATGACAAGCTGAACGGAATAAACGGCACCAGTAACCAGATAAAGAGAGTTTACATGATTGGGGACAATCCGGAATCCGACATCGACGGTGCAAACAATTACAAGTCAACATTTGGTATAGAGTGGAAGAGTGTGTTGGTCGAAACGGGGGTGTATGCGGCTGGAAGTCTCCCTGCGCATAAACCGTCCCACATTGTCCACAATGTCCAAGCCGCTGTTAACTGGGCTATGCAGCAGGAGGGCGTATTCCCAGGGTTAACCACCAAACCTCAGCGACAAACGTCACCCTCTTACTGGAGGTCACATGGTCATGAGGGTACCGCCACACTGCAAGAAGAACCAACGATAAGAACTAGGCAGTTCCCCTCACTCCGTCAGGCAGAAAGGAATGAAGGAAGGAAGAGGACTGAATCTGAATATAAATAGCCCTGTAATTCGGTAGTTAAGAAAAGGGGGAATGTTGAAGCGTAAGGACCTCGAGACCCCTAGAGAATTATTAGCTGAATAGACTATGTTCCAAGCCCTACTTAAGCCCTTGTCACATAATGTTGGCAATTGTGACAACGGAGGCAACGAGGTAGGTTAGTTTCCAGACCGGCTTTCGGTGTACGGAGAATCATGTGAAGACTCTAAGGTGTTTGGGGGTTGTGCGGTCATCTTGGCATCATCTATGATAAAACCCAGTATTCATTGAGCGTCGCGTTTTCAATGGTTTGCGTATCTCAAGGCACAGCTCCAAGACCACGTGATGAGACAGTACAATTACTGTGGAAGATATGATGGCAGATCTTTAGNCGAGGACGAGCGNTTTGACGTACGCTAGGGAACTCCTGGCGTAAGATGAAGGCAATCAGAAAGGCTGTCATAGTCGTGCTGTTCCAAGCCCGTGCCAGTCCGAGACCGTACTGGTACTGCGCGCACAGCTGTACTAGTTCGAATATCGTACTAGTCCGTGGTCTGAATGCGTGCCGGTACGCATGTCGAACCAGTCCGTCGACGAAACCCGTACCGGTCCAGGCCGTACTGGCCTAGGTCCAGATATCGTAACCAGGTCCTCGGTGCAGGGGTTTTTCCAAGCCCGTACCAGTACGGCTTCGGGCTGGCACGACGGGTCGCATTTCCGTACCAGTACGCAATTTTAATCGTACTGGTCAGGTTCTTTTTGTCCCGAGCTGAGAGACGAACCCTTTTGTTTTCNTTTTTTTTTTTCTTTAGGCAGCTATGTTGAAATATACCTTTCTTCACCCGCAGAGACCGACGGNTTTTTTTTCTATTCCCGATTTGCGACCGGTGTCTGAATCGGCACATCGGCCGGTATAATACCTACCGGATATATGTCTGAACAATCGGGTTTAAGCCGAGCCACATTCGGTGACCCGGGGCTTGGTGACGATACATCATCTCTAGGAGTGTATCGCTAATCGCTGTTCAGTCGCGACTACGAGCGAGAAGGTAGTTCTTTATTTAGACAGTCAAGCGCTCGAATTCAACTCCTATCTGCCGAGGCTGATTTCGTACATGACCTATAACCGCTGTTCTAAATGCTAAATTTAGAGTCATGGCAAACCAGCCGCCATGTCAACGCTGGTATTTATTTACCGTTCAGGTCACTTTTCGATTCATTTCTTTTCGACATCACGACTACTTTCAAACTCAAAGCATCTAGATTTGTTGGCCTTTTTTTCATTCACGTTTTTGTCTGTGGGCGTCTCGGGCTTAGATATCGCCGTCATAGGGACTGTTAGCTTCGACCTGGAGATCAGAACGAGCACTGATCTAGGTAGGCAACTATGGACTCTGGGCTTCTTAAGAAACCTCATCGACGACCTATACCGCCACTCTTACTTCTTTATGCGCCACTTCTGAAGCCAGCGATACCAGTGACCATATAAGCAGTCCCGTCCTTCCAGCGACCGCGACGATAAACCAAACCGCCACTCAGCACGTTTCTTAGATCATGCTTGTTATAGTCATTACGCAGCTCTACCCCGCGAGTGCTTCGCCATTGACTTCCTCCTCCCCCATGACCGACTTGCTCGGGGCGTTAACCATATATTCGGCCCGTGATAAGATGGTCTCTCACACGTCTTTCGAAATGGGCGTACTGCCAGTCCCAGCATTTAGAAAACCAACTGGTCCAGGGTGGAGCAGTATGGTCCCTTATAAGACAAGTGGATCGCTATACCTAACGCACGCAAGCTTAACCGGTCTAGATTGGAGTAGTGTGGTATCTTCCCAGACGAGCACATCACTACACCCATCATAGACGAGCTTGACCAGTCCAGGTTGGAGCAGTATGGTCTTTGGCAAGACAAGCGGATCGCTACTGCGCGTTAAATTGACTGGTTCGGGGTGGAGTAGTACGGCCTCTTCTCAGACGAGCGGGCCACAGCTAGAGTTGTCGAGTTGACGGGGAGCCCTCTGCCACGGTGAGAAGAGGACGTGCGTGATATTGTAGGGCAATACGCTAACCTACTTGTAATATCGTAAAACCTACATATATCTCAGAGGTACTTACTTACATAGTAGCTAATACATAGGTCCTTACATATTTTATATGGGTACTTGTACGTATCGTACTTTAGATACCTACCAAGTTGGTGGGGTTAGTTGGCCCTCGCCCCAACTTCTACAGTGTGTAGGTACATAAGTACCTATACCTACCTCCAAGTATCTGCTAGCTAACTGCACATGACATGGAAATGGCGTGGAAATGGACTTCATACCTAAGATACCTAATCTACTTCCAGTCGTCAATAAACTCCCATTTGTAGACATCGCCTTCTCAGGGTCTACTTACATCTCTAATGTTACATATATGCCGCCCAACCCGTAAAACTGACTAACTGTGATACTGATTTATTTGTCCAACAGCCTGTTAGGACTCGCTTGCTGCCAGGTCTTCTCCTGTCCTTAGTTGGCCCTGGAGTCCTGTCCCTCGTCCGTATCTACTCTGTGACCTGTCCGAGGCACTTCGACATCACTAAAGCGTCATATAAAGAGCCGGCTAGGGACGGGCGGCGACGAAGCTTTCGTTGTATGTCGCCTGCATACTTCTAGCCAGCTAACTGGCTGGCCGGTCGGCTGTGCCACTGTTTCTGCCTGTTTGTCTGCGGTGTTATAACCAGAAACTCTCTTATAGTATCATAACCATTTTCATCGACCCCTTGTGACATTTGTACGTACCATACCATACCAATGCAGCATGCCCATCTTTCGGCAAGATCTAGACAGGCATCCAAGGCGGAGGGAGTCCGCTGCTAGCGATGATCAGGCCGATGATCATGTAGGGAACAGAAACACGCCGCCTGCAATGTCTCTATCACCCGACCGGACGGAGCACGGTCGTCATCTCCATTGCCTTGACCATGACCATGACCATGACCATGACCATGTCTATCGCAACCATGCTCGTCTACAATCACTACCCCGAAAACTGTCCGAAGAGAGCATAAGAACTGAGCTCTGCGAGGGCCCGGTTCTCGAAAGCCCTGTCTCTTCTACTCCTCCACCTCCGCCGCCTCCTGCCCAAGCTTCCGACCGCGACGACGGCTCAAACTCGGTCGCCTACACATATACCGATCGCGCCGAGTTGATCGAAAGACTAAAGAAAGGGGAAAGTCCGGCATGGCTCCCTCACTTATACGTTCGTATACTCCCCTCAGTTGTATTACGACACCTCTGTTTGTTCTGCCCCAGATGCGTCGTCTACGTTTGACTAACAAAGCCCTGTTTTACCAGCACTTGGACTCTACCTGGGGCGAAGAGCAATCGCCTATTCCTCCTACGAATAGCCCAGCACCCACCGCCACCACCACTTCGCCAACACTACTACCGCCTCCGACCATAACTCCCGAGAAAGACAGAGCCCTATCGGACGAGGAGAAGAGACGCCAGGATGGGATGAGGATCGAGAGACCCCGATCAGCGCTGCATAGTGGTGACTTCACACACGATGAGATATCACCAGATCCGAGTTCCTCTCAACGCAGAGCTCATCCTCTGACGAGCCAGGAGTCGGCTGACGGCGGTCACTCATGGATCGCCACTTCACCCCCAAGGGATTACGCGCCTCTGAACTTCGAAAAAAGACAGTCTCTACCCGTACGGTCTGATGAAGTACGATCCGCACTTTCCTCTCTGTCCTCCTCTATATCAACAAACTTCGTCTATAAGCCACCGACGAGCCCCCTATTTCAATCTGAGAGCAACGACGATGTCGACCTAGTTTCTCCTATCGATGGTATTGATCTTGCATCCAGCCTACCTAGACAACAGCGCCGGCACACCGTGGTGTCACCTCTCCCGGGCTCTTATTCCCCGAGTCCACTCCAGAGACAGACCCCGTTGCTTCGTCAGGAGAAGACTTTCCCTTACCAGGCACATCAGCCCAGGCGATCTCTGACCACAACATCCAGCCTCTCCATAGCCCCATCCTCACCCCAAACACCAGCATTTCTCCAATCCCGTCGCCCCTCTATTAGTTCCGACGCCTCTCCGCTTCAGCACGCATCCATGGTCGGGTCCTACGAAGAAAGCATCTTACGCGGTCGAATGTCGACCACACCGTCGAGACCTCTCGACTTCCTAGCTCAGATTGGCGTCCTGGGCCTGGGCAAGTGTAAATCAAACCTTCGGTGTCCTCCTCACGTGACACTACCTTTCCCCGCTGTCTTCTACAGTTATGGTACTCCATCACATGGCCGGTCTAAAGAGAACGACGGCCCGAGTCCATACGTGGGACAGATCGATTTAGAGAATGGCTTACCTAACCAGGGGGGTGAAGCCAGATCAAAGAGGAAACACCAGAGTAGGGCCGTAGAAAGAGCGGCGGAAGCCGACGTAATGGACAGTAATTACACTGAAGCGACTCCCTCTAGTCGAGATGCTCGCAAAGCACAGAGAGCTAAACGCAGGTCCGGATCACCACGAGGACCCCCCGGCGGAAGTTATCGGATCCCCGAGAAGGGGCGAATTCAAGTAATTATCAAGAACCCAAATAAGACAGCAGTCAAATTATTCTTGGTCCCGTATGATCTAGCCGGGATGGAACCCGGCACTAAGACTTTTGTGCGGCAGCGCTGCTATTCCAATGGCCCAATTATTGACAACATGCCTGATTTGAAAGGTAATCCCTCAGCGGATCGCCCCATTCTGAGATATCTCATCCATCTCCATATATGCTGTCCCTCGCGGGGTCGCTTCTATTTGTACAAGAACATTCGGGTAGTCTTTGCCAATCGTGTACCAGACGGAAAAGAGAAACTGCAGAATGAAATCACGCTCCCTGAGCCCAGGTTTACTCCTTACAAGGCCACCCGAGTTATGCACCCGCCGTTATCTAGTGGCACAGGACCTGGTGCCAATCTGGCTGCTGACGCGGCTTTTAGGCGGCGGAGCTCGGGATTTTATTTCGGCGCAGCAAGTCGCGCGTTTGATGCAGCCGAGGGGTTTGCATCGCCGAGCCCAAGCCACCCACTCGTGTACAGCTTTGCCGGGGACCACACACCAGTAGAGCCCGTTCCGTTCAGAGTGCCGGCAAACCAGACGAGAAGGCCGATGGAAGACGTTAACAGCATCTTAGAAACGTACAATCCGCAATCCTCAGTGTCGTCCCAGATCAGCCGCCCGACAACTGACGATTCTAACGGCGGATCGAACTGGGATGGCTACGACGGTCAGATTGATCAGTATAATAAGTTAAACAGAGGGGACGTTGGGTATGGGGGCAACGCATTTGCTGGTCTCATTAACGGCAATCCAGTCGTCGCTGAGAGTCTACTCTCCCAGCGCCTACGATCACTAGGGGTTCAAAAACCGGCCAGCGGGGAGAAGGACGAGCTCCCAAAGCCGTTAGAAGAATAGACAGTCTTTGATCTCGGCGCCGTCAATCTACCATTGGGGCAATCTTGTTCGTTGGGCGATTCAGCCCCGTCCGCTAATTGGTGGAGGGAGTCGTTAGGGACGAGGACGGTTGTTGTGACGCCTCGGTTCGATATCGTGATAGAGACTAAATATTACCACTCAGACATGGCCACATTTCGCTTAGGAAGCGTCGGCGTCAGGGAGGGGCTTACGATAACAAGGCAGTAGTGTAGAATATGCCATATATAATAAACAAGTTCTCTAACACAGCATAATACACACCGCCCCCCTCTGAAGGGCCACTGCTATTATGGGTCTACCTAGGTAGGTCATGCACTTCATAAGAGGAGCCAAATAACGTGATAGTCTCAGGCACTCAATTTAATGACCTAGCTAGTCGATGTTCCGAGAATGTCATCTCAGAATCTGGTTTTATTAAGCGATCTCAAACCACTAGCTTAGGTGATGATAGACTTGAGCTAGTAATAATAACCTTGGATTATGGCTTGTGTCTTTCCCGTACGACCATAGCCTCTAGAAAACTCGAGATGCTGTCCAGTCTCCCGTGGGGAAGCTAGAATATATAGTCCTTGACGGCAATGATTAGGTATCAGCCAAGGCGATAGAAGAAAAAGCCGCCTCTGGTTGCTTAAGTAGTTCACGCGGCTATTGTCAGCGCCACTCGAGAAGCGCCAAATCCAAGCATGCGCCTAGGTACGTATGTATAGATATATACATCTATACGTCATAGAAGCATTCACTACAACGCATCACTTCAAGGATTTATATAAGGATCTATATAAGAATCCATTAAGCGGAGAGGCGACGCGAGGACAAGGGCCAAAGCAACTATTCTCTTGCCAAAACGAAATAGTTTTCATCCAAAATGGCCGAGGTTTCTAAACTCACTATTTACTACTTAAACCAGAGTCTGACCAAAGGGAGGGGAGGCAATGATGCAACCCCGAAACGGGCTGACGTGACTCCAAACCCCGCCATCACCGACTCCGCTTCACGGGAGATTCCGGCTTTCCACATCGAGTAATCAATACCTACAACCTACCTGCACTCGCTACCTACTTATGCGTGCTCGCTTCACTTACACGACGACATCACTCGATATCTGCCTTGGGTAGGTAGTCGATTCTCAGCCACTTAATCAGGCAACTAACTACCTTGTGTGTCTGCTCGCTCTCTAATCCCGAATGAACACAGTCTCGAACCCATTTGTCCTCACACATCTCCCCTTCCTTATTTTCTAACACCCTTTATATTCGCCCGCCTGACATACCAAATAAAACACACACACAAGATGTCCAGTTCATGTGGCACAGGTGCGCCAGCGGACGCGCAC
>JAPUUL010000761.1:0-14178 GCA_029590625.1 Lasiodiplodia mahajangana
TGCGATCGCTGCCACGGCCACGGTATGGTTGAGATCCTCCGTCAGATGGGGCCCGGCCTGGTAGCCCGGGATACTGCTCCGTGTGACAGATGCCAAGGATCCGGCAACTATTTCAAAGAGAAGGACCGCTGCAAGAAGTGCAAGGGCAAGCGAACAATTCAGGAGACGAAACCCTTGGAGATTTACATCCCTCGCGGTGCGTACCAGGGCGAGCGCATCGTTCTAGAGGGCGAGGCCGACCAGTTTCCTGATCAGACGCCCGGCAACCTCGTATTCGTTCTCGTCGAGGAACCTCATGAGGTTTTCAATCGGGTTGGGAACGATCTCTCGGCAGATCTAGAAGTTACACTGGCTGAAGCCCTCTGCGGGTTCTCGCGTGTTGTTTTAACACACCTCGATGGCAGAGGCGTCCACATCTCCCACCCAAGAGGCAAGATCTTACACCCAGGACAAGTGCTCAAGGTGCCCGGAGAGGGTATGCCAATGAAGCGCGGGGAAGACAAGGGTGATCTGTACCTTGTTGTCAAGGTCGATTTCCCTGAAAATGGCTGGCTTAAGGATGAGGCCGCCTACGAATCTCTCGCAAAGCTTCTACCCGGCCCCCCTCCAGAGATCAAGGCAGAAGAAGTAGATGATGTGGAGTACGACGATGATGCCGACATTGATGAGGTATGTTGAACGCCCTCCAAAGAAACTTGAAATCGGTCTACGTGACGCTAACATAATACAGATGGGAGCCGGCTCTGGCGATCCACGATATGGAGAAGGTTGGGAGGATGAGGAGGATGAGGAAGCTGGGCACGCTCAATGTGCGCAACAGTAATGAGTTATGAGATACGATCTTGCATCACTAGCGAGGTCACGGAATCACGAAATCACTACGCAGACCGAGTTTTCGGGAAGAACAAGAAGATACGACGTCCTTCAGATATGATCAGCGAATCATGGGTGGCGTCGATGGCGTCGGCATCGTCAGCAACTGCATTAGTATCGGCATCAAGAATAATGTCAATTAGGATATAGATGCGAGAAGACAGCAACTCCTTTCGAAACACCCTCTCTGGGAGAATATAGGCTAGACCAGATAGACTGCCTACATAAGGCGAGACATAAATGGGTAATCCCCCCCTTTTTTGATGAGCCAACGAATTCCAGCTGCATAGCCCTGCCGTACGGTCTCAGAATGAAAATAGTTTAGTGAGACCTATATCCGTGACGAGTGTGCCTATTGGAGGCAATCTCAAGAGAATGGAAATCTCAGCCTGAGAAGTTGCTCGTCAACGCTGATGATCTAGACCTATATTCGTGTTGCTATTGTGACTATGATCCCAACCGATGCTAGCTAAGAGACAGGATATGTTTTTTGACCAGCAGGCGACTAGCTAGCCAGCCGCAAAGAGGTAATGAACGATTTCTCACCATGGATGAAGCCCTATCAAACGAGGGATTTTGTTTTCGAAAATTTAACAAATGATTAAAACTTCTAACTGTGCTTGTTCCTACCCACTGTCACGGAGATATGCAATTTAAGCTATATGCAATCACTAGAGAGACAATATTGGAAGTTATTCAATTAAAGGCGGGATTGAGACGCGCGCAAGGAAAAAAAAGTACGTACCATAATAGTGTGGCGTAGGCTAACCATATTAGGCAATTGGAAGAAAAATACCTGATTTGGTAATTCGCGGCCATGGTAATCTGGACATATTTTACTATTCAAATGTTTGTCCAGATAGCAGAATTACCGCTTTCGGAAATTCTGCGCCTCGTTTATTGTGGCTAGTGAAATGCCTGCGCCACCACCACAAACTGCCTGTATTCGCTAAATTTCCCCACTTACCTAAGACTCCCACAACGCCCACGAACTTTTTCTCAATCTGCGAGACCAGACATCCGACGACGGCACAACACCAACACACCCCATCACGGCCGACGAGAAACCGCAGTCAAGGTAAGAGGATTCCCTAAGCTGATGCCGTTATTTTGCCGCGAAGACTCCCAATGTATCAATTACACTTAAATAAGGACTCCCTCTTCAAAGGCGACGCTTTTCTAACTGATTTTATCGCAGATGGTTGCCAAGCACATTCCCATCGTCAAGAAGTACGTGCGAAATCCCCCCGTTCGCCTCAATAAGCCTATATAGAACCCTAGCCCCTCCAATACACACCGGCATATTTTTAGATGGAACGAGAAATTGAAGACGGCCTCAAACAATCTCACGCGATGCGCATACGAACACAGCACAGTAAAATCTAGCACACCATACTACACGCCCCTCCGTACCTGAATGAGGATGCCTCGCGTCACAACGACTACCCCTCGCGTTATTCTCCGAGATACCTCCACAAATACAAGCAAGCAAACCATAGTTGGCAAGGAGGGTTTGCTGACAATTCAACAACAGGAAGACGAAGAAGTTCAACCGTCACCAGTCTGACCGGTTCAGTATGTCTATTCCTTGGCAAAAATCTTGAGCAGGACCAAATACTAATACATTTCGAATAGAGTGCCTTTCCGTTAGTATAACCAATTGACGATGTTAAAGCACGGGCTAACACAAACGTCACAGTCGGCATGGAGGAAGCCTAAGGGTATTGACAATGCCGTCCGCCGACGATTCGTAAGTCGTCAAGCATTAATGCTTAAGTGATCTGTTGCTAACAACTAGATCGCAGCGTGGACGCATGGCTATGCCATCGGTGCGTAAAATTCGGCCATTGCATGATTAGCATGGCCGTATTCCTAGCAAAGGAAAATGACTGACCATGTACAAGATCGGTTACGGCAGCAACCGCAAGACTCGCCACATGGCCCCTAACGGCCTAAAGGTATGTCCATAATCATTGGGAAAATGCAGCCACGCTAACATTTGCTAGGCCTTCCTTGTCAGCAACACCAAGGACGTTGAGCTGCTGCTAATGCACAAGGACACCTACGCTGCTGAGTACGTGATAACCGGATGCGAAAGGGGGATGTTATATGGAACTAACACGCGGCAGGATTGCCCACAACGTTTCCTCGAGAAAGCGAGTCGATATCATTGCCCGAGCCAAGCAGCTCGGCGTCAAAGTCACCAACGCCAAGGCGAAGGTTACTACTGAGATCTAAAAACTGGATGGTTGATATGGTGACTCTGGAGTTCGGTTTTCTCGTTTTCGGCACTTTGCATGTATGGGAAGGATTCATACTCTGCGGTCTACGGACGGTTCGAGCTAGCGATTTCGTGCTAGGAAATGCAACACGAATTCTACGATGAAGACCACTCTATTCCTAGAGGCTCGATATGATTTGGAAATGCTCTGGTGAACATGCTTCATGGGTGCAGCAGCATACCCATTATGGATTCTACTGCCAACTGAACAACCATAGATGCCAACAACAAAAGCTTTCGAAAACGACAGCCGGGACGACCTAATGATTACAGTGTTTAAGCATGGACACTATCAACTCTGTGTACTCTAGGCGGCCTTATGCCAACTGTCTTGAGATACATTAGATCCTATCCACTTTACGCCAACACTGAGAGAGCAACCCTGTTTAGGTAGTTGTCTCGTAATGAATGCAAGCCCAGAAATGACCCGATATTGTTGACAGTAATTTGGCACGTGATATGGGATAGTCAATGTGTGTGCGTGCGGATATTGAAACGAACGGCGCAGGGCGACTCGGGGGCCATATTTTCAGTGAAGGCAACCCACCAGAGCGGCCCTTGTGCTTCCACGTAACTTTTTACTTTCTTAACCATCTATAGATGGTAGACTTATCTAACATACGCCAGTAGTGTATTTCTCATTAAATGTGAAGCTAGGTATTAAAAGCCCGGAGCCGCATGTCACTGACGACTCGCATACCCTCCAGAAGAGCAACTGACAATATGACTCAATCCATGACAATGGGCGGTGAAACTACACTGACATCTTGTTTGGGCCTTCATTCTAAGAACTTCCATTATGTACCAATAGCACTTACGCAAACACACCCAGCCTTACCAAACCACTATTATTCTATACCTCAGATCAGAGTGTACTTCAGGGTCTCTCTCTTCGACCTACTGAGTATAGGTACTCTCGTCATAAAGGAGTTATTTAAAGTAGATTCTGATTAATTAGAAGAAGAAAAGAATGCAATCATACGTAATGCTAAAACGAAGCCCAGAGTCCATTGCTATCTCGAGAACCCTCCACGTCTCACTAGGGATAGTGAACGTATCCGCCGAGCAATCAAGTAGGTTAGCAATGATTCTTAAGGGAACCATTCACTACTCGAAACCATCTGTTGATTTAATCAGCTTCCTATATGACTACACCCAGACATCTAAAGATCCATAATGCTCTCCTAACTGCCTCTAATGCGGATTTCCGCCCGGAACCTATTCATTATATCAACCCCTTTCGTCCCGCCTCGATTATCTTCCCACACACGCACACATACACACACACCCCTTCTTCCCTCAGCCAGACAGCCTAGCGATAGACGGCGACGGCGAAGATTCACCAAGTGTAAACCAGCTCATAAGATCTACAAATCCGACATGTGGAAAACCATGCGGTGCACACTCGTATCAGCGACCTTCAGCGCCGACGGGCAACTACATCAAAACGTCATCTCCGGCCCAAGTCCAGCGTCCTCCTGTCTGTCGGAGGAAGGCCTTTACATCCTTTACGGAAAGCGCGGGCTTCAGATCGCCTCAGTGTGCGATCTACGAAAATGCTACATAACACAAGTCTGCCACTGCACGGAACAGCAACAACAACAACAACACCTCTATACGGATGCGACTCTCGCCACCAACATCACTGGAACAAAAAGAGGACCTATGAAAAAATTCGCCTGGGAACTTGGAAAGCGCTGCGCGCTATCTTGGCTAAATTTCTACGAGGCGGCCGAGACGATCCGATCTCTGCGATTATGTTTCCTTGCGCATCCGCGGACGCTCTCGTGGGACGAAGTCTTCGGCACCGACGCCTTCCACTTCGATTCCGACCTCGAAGAGCACTATACATCGACGCGCAGCTACAAATGCAGGTCAAAGGCCATAATCGAAGGCTTAAAAGAATACTCAGGAGGGAGCCTGATAGACTGCATAGGAGATGCGTGGAAGGACTTCCTCGAATGCGGCGGTTACGATTTCAGGCCCGTGGTGACGTTACCAGAGCAGGCATGGGGTGAGGAAGAGGACACCGAAGACGATGATGATTGCGCCGGCGACGCGGACTTGGATATTTCGGAGTGGGACGATACCGACTCCCCTATCCATAGCCATGATCCATCCGCTACCCCGCTAGGCCTAGGCTACAGCAGGAAGAGACCGAGGCCTGAAGACGATTTTGATCTCATAGACGACCTGATCGAGGAGGAGTTCCCACGATTGAAAAGAACACTGCAGGAGCCGTTAGGAGACAAAGACATCAGAGAACAGCACTCTATGCCCCAATACATATCGCCGATAGCGACACGCAAGATGAACAACATAGCAGATCCTATTGTTGCTAGCAACAATACGGGAAACGGCAAAGATGGTGATCACATAGCCACGATGAATACTCCCCCCGAAGAGCCACCAGCACCAGTAATCCCACCGAAGGATATGTTCATCGGGCGCGGTCTCACGTTTTGCGCCTTCCCGACGCAGCATGGTATTAGGAGATGTGGCGATGGGTTCGGATTTCCCAGGGATTCAAGGGCGGTGGCCGATATGTGGGTGTCGGCGTCCTGTTAGACAGCGTTAGATATCTATCTTCTTATAGACCATCGAGCGGACGCTTTCCCCAAGTTCCGCCGACGATCCTACACAATACGAAATAAATAGATTGCCATCAAGGGGATTTACGGAAACCAGTGTCTAAATATTGGTATTGTTAAAGTATGCGTATTTGCTTCAAGTCATCTATGTAATTCCCACTTATTGAGGAGCTATATTTTGCAACTTGAACCCCACCTTCATTGTCTATATGTATGCATTACTGAAATGCGCCGTCCCCATCCATTTAGCAGTAAAATAATCACAAAATTTATCTCGACTTATCGTTCCGGAAGACAACGTACGTAACCCCGGAAAAAAACAAAAGAAGAAATCGACAACGACAGGACTCGAACCTGTGACCCCGAAGGGATATGATTTCGAGTCATACGCTTTAACCACTCAGCCACGTTGCCATCACCACACTCTGTGATCGATGTTGGACGGAGACAATCACAAGGTTTAGCCAATTCACCGTCAACCGCCGGCAGAAGTAGGTTGTGTTCTGTTATGATACCATTCTTCCAAGATAGAAAAGCCCGGAATACGACTATATCACGAACCCCAATTTATAAGAGTAGACACAAACAGAAGAGAAAAAGTGGACATGTCACTACCAAGTCAGTCTTCAGATACTGGTTTACAGTCAATATGCTTTGAATAGTTTGTTTATCCAGCCTAAGGAAGGAATTGGCAAGCTTGAGTATTCAATAGAGATTTAAAATGATTGTTTATCATGTGAAGTTACCTAGGACTAACTATTGGTGAAGAACGGGTAGTCCTTCCAGTCAAGTTCCAACAGGACGCCCGTCCCATCTGGAAACGCTCACATGTTACGATGCGTACGCGAAACTAGACCCCCTACACGCCAGCCAGAAATCCCGTACGACCTGATTCGTGCTCCTGCCCCCGCGAAGGCTGATAAGCTTTTTCAAGAATAAGGCCTTATCTTGAGCAGACACCTTATCACTGGGGAAGTTAGGGTCGTTCAATGCCGCTTCAAGCCATTTGGAAGCGTGCGCATGCTGGACCACGAGCTTTTTGAGGGGGTCACTCAGCTTATCGAGGTCACTGCGCGCAGCCCTGCCTCCGATATTTTGAATCAAGGAATGGGATAACTGGGGCCCAAAGTGTGACATTGCTTCATTCAATGTGGTCTGGACATTTGGGTCATCTGACTTTGCTATTATAAACGTAGTCTATAACGATCGTTAGCTCTTGGTTCTTCAATACTCCCGACGCTCAACATACCCAAAACTCGGCCGCAGCCCCTTTTGGCAACGGCTCCTTTCCATTGAGGAGTTTCATTGCAAACGCGAAAAGGAACTCAAGAACGTTTGACGTCTGAGACATTAGCACTTCAGGCCGTCTCAACAAAACTCTTTGAGCGAATTCCATTCCGTACTGAGATAGTTCAGTATCGGCCGCCGGATCTACATTACAATCAGTCTGGATACCGAGTAATTGAGTGGCGAAGATGATTTACCTGGGAGTTGATGGAGGAGGTTGAAGACCCAAGGCAGCAGCGTCCCGAGAGTGGGAACGGCGTGTTGTTTGAATCTCCCAGCGTTGAGCGAGCTAGCAAAAGCACTAGCAGTATTCACAACCGTAGCAATGCAACTTTGCCAATCACTAACAATTAGTTCCGTCACTGCTAGTGGTGGAAAGACGAACGGCCCTGGCTCTGTTTCTGAGAACCCAGCACGCAGAATTGTGCAGATAGCGTCTACGACATCTGCATTATTCGAAAACAGGTCTTTGAGCTGCACAAGTATTGCCTAAGTTGAAATTAGTTATTCATGGCACATTCAATCGACGAGAGTGTAGTACGCCTCAGCTTGTGCTGAAATACGACAATTCGGTAGTCTTGTTCTTACAGTTGAGGGGTTGGGTTTTACTAACTCATTTAGTTGATGAAACTTATACTTACAATGATATCCGAATGTATTTGTTCGAGGTCACGGCTGGTATTTGCCTGTATAGCGTCATCACTCTCCAAGTCCACAGGCGCCTGAAGCCCCTTGGCTATACTGCAGAGGCATCGAAGTGATCTAATAGCTAGTTGCAACGCTACATCGTGCGCTAAAACGGGGGAAACCGGACGATAAGGTATGTCAAAAGCTCGGAGGACCATCTTAGTTACGTAAGTTAATACCGTTGACTGATCTCGTCTCAGAAGAGGGAGTCTACTTACTGGGTCATTTTGGTTGACTAAAGCGTTAACTTGTGCAGATTTGAACTGCAAACAAGCAGTCACATCTATACCAACCATCGCTAATAGCCTTTTAACGGCGTTTAATTTATGTTCTTCACTGGGGAGTGATTGTAGGATAGCAGCGATTGCACCAGTAATTCTCTCTTCGGCCAGAGAGTCTAGCTCCTGATTATTACGCAAGGCACCGTATTGCTCTAGAAACGCATCGATTTCAGATGTCAATAATTCTCGACAAGACGAGCATAGGGTGAAGATTGATTTTGAAGAAGAAAGCGCCAAGTGGCGGTCGCTGACCGCGCTAAACAAAAGATTCAAAGCGGCGGGAAGGTATTCGGCATGGCGCGCAAAGTATTCGGAATAGCGTTCGATGAGGGAAAGACATGTTTGCCTAGCTCGCACTGGTACCATACTCTGCCCTTGGCGAAGCAGATCGAATAGCGAAGAGCCAAATACCTTAGTAAGAGCATCATCATATGAGCTCCCTTCTGACACACAATCAGAAAGAGCACCGAGGCAGAAACAGGCAGCCTCAAGCTCATCCCAGGCAGAATTCGCCAAAGCTCCCAATACGAGATTAACGAACAAAGATATAAGGGGCAACCCGGATATTGTGTAGACGGATTGTAGAAAGTCGGAAACATCTTTTCGCGCATCGCCGAAACCAAGCTTTTCGGTGGAGTCCCAGGAGTTATAGAAATCCAGAGGTGGAAACTTGATTTTCTGCCAGCTACAAGAGACTACCTGCATGACTTGCGAAAGAGGCGGTTTGTCCCAAGGGAGATTGTTCGTTGACTCGGAGTAGAGAGTATCTACTAAGTTTTCAACAAAGGCTGACCAAAACTCTAGAGCGGGGACAAAAATCTTATCCTCTGCAGCCGGGTGGCCTTTGGCCGTTAGGAGTCCAGCCAATGCGGCTAGGAATGCCTGGGCCCTCGTGTCTGTTGTATCCATCATTTCGACCATCTGGGCATCGCCAAAGGCTAACATGAACAAGCCAAATTGAACCTCATCGAAATCGAAGTCGCCCTCGATGAGGTTCTGGTATTGCATCCGGGCTGATTCGCTCTCGAAGTAAACATAAAAAGAATCAATATGATGGCGGGTGAAAAATTGCTGCCAGTTGCTTAGGGTATCGGTTAATAATTCAACGGCGTTTTCATACAGCTCTGGTTCTACCAAACAATTAATCAGAGGCTGTACTAAAGCTTGAAGCATTTGAATCAAAGACTGCTTTAGTGTGCGTTGGGCATATAGAAACCAGGCTTGGAGGCAGTTTATTGCCTCTCTCTGACTAGCGACCTGGCTAGGGATGCTTGAACCGCCGTTGACAGATAACAAGGCACTAGTCATCAACGCCGAGGCGTCAGTTGCGTTATCGAGAACCCGCTCGTGAAGGCTGATATATTGGGTAGATTTAGTGTCTACCTTTTCGATTTCCTCAGCCAAAGCAGCGGCAAACCAACTCGCAGCCATAAACTTCTGCGTGCTCAACGACGGGATAATCCGCTCTAGGGGTAAGGAACCCCCTTCTTCTTCGATGGGCACGGCCGCATTGCGATCAAGGGAGTGAATGAGGTGACGGATGCATTTGGACCACGTATGAGAGTAGTGAATATAATAAGCCACTAGCGCCGAGCAGAGCTTCCTGATCACAATGGGGCCTGACCCATCGCCGAGTGAATTAATGAGCCAAGTGATGAGATTTCGAAGCACAGAAAGAGCATCATCGTCAGATAAGCTAAATAAGAACAAAAAAAGAAAAAAGGCTTAGCAATTGGCCATGAACTTCAAGCAGGTCCAGGGCTCGTACCTCTCAGTGTTCAATTTTACGATAATAGTTAGAGCGCCAAAGAACTTGATGTTATCCCCAGGTCGGGCGAGTAAACTCTGCGCGAGTTGCCAGCCTTGTGGCGATTTCTGGAGGCGTAGAAGGGCCTCTTGGATTTGTGATACCGTTTCGGGAGGATTCGGCTTGTAAAGCTCATTGACCAACTAACGTGGTAATGTCATCAGTCTTGAAATGAGATATAACCACTACAATCGCGGCGGGCAAGTGACAAAATATCTAATTAGGAGGTACAAGGAAACGCTCTACATCCATCAAACCCCTGACATCGGGGCGGCAGGATACGGTTCACTTACGTGCTCGACCTCGGGCAAGGTATTGGGAATATGTATATTGTTTTCCATGCTGTTCCGTATCGTCCATAGCGGAAACGGGAAGGTGAGTTGAGCTTGGCGGTTCGCCGCGGGTCGGAATGCGAAGCCCCAGCACTAGACGGAGTTTGAAATAGGTAGCGCAAGAAAAGGGCGGCGGTGGTGAATGAATGCAACGCAGGCTCAGGGGTTTCTGGGGTCGTATATTTGAATGGAGAGGGTAAGAGACGAGGTAATGTGAGGTGAGGTAAGGTAAGGTAAGGTATGGTAGGGTTTTAGATATTTCGCATGGGGGTAGACGATGAAGCCACTCCTCTTGTGAAACGAAGGTAGAGTCCCTCGTCGTGACTGTTGGCGGTGGATTTGATTTATCTCATGGGCACTTAGGACAGGCAATTCGAGGTTTTCATATAATTTGCACCATTTCTGTTTCGTCGGCCGGATCCAAACTGTTTCGTTCGATGTGGAGTGGAGGGATGAGATGGGAAACACCCCACATTGGTTTAAGGTGCCCAGGCAGCCCAGGTAGGCAAGAGAAGCTTAAATGTAGGTAGGTATCTACCTAATCTACCTCATGGATAGCGGGGCAGAGATGATCGATTGATTGAATGCACACAATATTAGGTATAATGTAATGTGCTAATGTGCCTAAGGGCACTACATGAGCACCATCTTGGGGCTAGCCAGGCTCCCGTGGAACCAACTAGTGGTCATGGGCGGTATTTGTTAAGTGGAAGGTACCCGATAGGACTCACTTTTCATAGGCCACTTTGGAACAGGTTGTCGTCAGGCGCAAGTGACCCCTCTAGACCCCTCCAATCCCCAGCTATCTCGTGCGGCGGGTTTATTGGAAGTTGGCAGCTGTCTCGTCTCAACCACCCTCCATGCTATCAAACAGGTACCTACCTCATGCACACAAAACAAACAACCTTGAAACATTGGCATCACAACCTCTAACACAAAACCTTACCTACCTTCTCATGCCGTCCTCTCGTCACATCTCAATCCTCTAAATTTCTTTTTCCCTTAATGGTCTTTCCTCATTTGGATTTACAACTAGACTAGCCACACGGCATTCTTGAGGAACCACATTCGTTGGTCCTCCACGTCTGCATCTTCATCCATTCTCGGGGCCGATGCAAACCGCTTGATAGTCTGATATTTAAGGCCCAGCCCGTAGATATCAATCTACACGGTACTTACTTATCTGCGTAGGGGAAAAGGTAGTTGTTGTATCCCGTCTTCTATCTGTATCTGTGCTATCTTGCTCGTGTCACGCCATCGCGCGCCGATGCGGATCTTGTCAAGTCTTACCTCATTGCCTGTGACTCCACGGGTAGCCTATACCACCCTTATTGCGTATTCCCCACGTGTCTCTCTTCCTGCATACCTTTCTGGTTCTCTAAACATAGAACGACGCTCAACTGTTCGCTTTCAAAGCACTATCGCTCTCGATATGGAGAAAGTCAACACGACCGAAAGGCTCGCTGAGCTTCGCAAGTTGATGAAAGAACGCAAGCTTGATGTGTACAGTAGGCTAGCTAATCCATCCCACCCCTGAATCGCTTAGACGCCTGCAGCTAACTTACATCGTTAAGTCGTCCCTTCTGAAGATAGTCATTCTTCCGAATATATCGCCCCTTGCGACGCACGTCGTGCCTTCATTTCTGGATTCACCGGTTCCGCTGGCTGTGCCGTTATCACCCATGATAAGGCCGCTTTAGCTACCGATGGCCGTTACTTCAACCAGGCTAGCAAGCAACTCGACGACAACTGGCTCCTGCTAAAGCAGGGCATCCAAGATGTGCCTACTTGGCAGGAGTGGTCTGCAGAGCAGGCTGACGGCGGCAAAACTGTGGCTGTTGATCCAACCTTACTAACGAGTGGCACGGCTAAGAAGTTGTCGGAGAAAATCCAGAAGAGCGGCGGCAAGGAATTAGAGGCTGTTTCCGAGAATTTAGTCGACCTTGTCTGGAGCTCAGGCAAACCTGCTCGGCCAAATGAACCAGTCATCATTCTTGACGAAAAGTTTTCCGGAAAGGACGTGAAGGCGAAACTAGAGGATCTACGCAAAGAATTGGAGAAGAGAAAGTCCCTCGGATTTGTGATTTCTATGCTCGATGAGATCGCTTGGCTCTTCAACCTGAGAGGAAACGACATCCCTTATAACCCGGTGTTCTTCTCCTATGCTATCGTTACCCCGGATACAGCGACTCTGTACATCAATTCCTCGAAGTTGAGTTCGCAATGCCAAGAGTTCCTGGAGAAGAACAAGGTAGTTATTAAACCATACGATGACATCTTCTCAGATGCTACTGCACTTGGCAAGGCGGCTGAAGCCAGTGAGACCGAGGGCGGCGATAGCAAAAAGTTCTTGATCTCTAACAAGGCATCCTGGGCTCTAAAGCGCGCTCTGGGAGGAGATGACTTCGTCGAAGAGGCTAGGAGTCCTCTAGCCGACGCCAAGGCCATTAAGAATGAATCCGAATTGGGGGGCATGAGAGCTTGCCATATTAGAGATGGTGCTGCATTGATCGAGTACTTCGCTTGGCTTGAGGATCAACTAGTCGCCAAGAAGGCGTCTATTGATGAAGTCGAAGCGGCTGACAAGCTGGAAGCCTGCCGTGCCAAGCAAAAAGATTTCGTAGGACTTTCCTTCGATACAATCTCGTCCACTGGCCCAAAGTAGGTATCACATCAAGACATACATTCGTTACGTTCTACTAATGATTTTGTGTAGTGCCGCCGTAATCCATTACAAGCCCGAGAGAGGAAGCTGCTCAAAGATCGACCCCGCGGCTATCTACCTATGCGACTCCGGAGCGCAGTATCTTGACGGAACCACGGACACTACACGGACATTACATTTCGGGACGCCTACGGAACGGGAAATCGAGGCGTATACTCTTGTGCTGAAGGGAAATATTGCTTTAGACACAATCGTCTTTCCGAAGGGCACAACAGGCTATGCCGTAGATTGCATGGCGCGCCAGTTCTTATGGGTAGGGCATTCCATACGGATTTTTTTGCAAGGCATACATAACTAATCCTCGATTGTAGAAAGAAGGTTTAGACTACCGTCATGGCACAGGCCATGGTGTCGGTTCCTATCTCAATGTCCATGAAGGGCCTATTGGCATTGGCACCAGGATTCAATTTTCCGAAGTCGCCTTAGCACCAGGGAACGTTATCTCCAACGAGCCTGGTTTCTACGAAGACGGTTCTTTTGGCATCCGGATAGAGAACATCATCATGGTTAAGGAAGTGCAGACGAAGTACAAGTTCGGTGATAAGCCGTACTTGGGCTTCGAGCATGTCACTATGGTGCCGTACTGTCGTAAGCTAATTGACCCCGGTCTTCTGACGGCAGCCGAAAAACAGTGGCTGAATGACTACAACGCGGACATATTTGAGAAGACTAAGGGATACTTCGAGAAGGATGAGTTAACCTTGGCCTGGCTCAAGAAGGAGACACAACCGTTCTAAATAACCTAATGCTCCGATACGGCGAGATTTATACACATAGAGCAGGTAGCTACCGCTGAACCTAGATGCCTAGAACTTGGGTGTACGCCACGCTTGGATCTAGAACTGCATGAATGCAGAAAGGGCAAAGAACAGTCCGAACGAGACCTTGAATACAGGATCTTTCTCCAGAGCTGCTAACACCCGTGACTTACCCAATCGTTGCTTCAAGCGTAGTTGATTCATTATGTCAATGCCGTAGCTCGCCGCCACCTAGTGCTTTGATTTTAGCATTGGTTTTCCCTTGTTGCGTTATTTACAACTATAGCTATCTAGTGCTATATATTGAGAAACGAAGAAGAAAAAAAAAACAGGATAAAAGAACATACCTGTACAATAACAACCGAAACGCCCACAAGTAGCACCAGCGTCCGCGAAAAGACGCTGACGAGGAGCCCGGACAGGAAACCCGTTACNACTGCCGCCGGAGAGCTGTCTCATCTCTCATTCTCTCCTGTTATCCTTACATGATACGCATAAATGAACGGTTGATGCTACAGCCTCCCCGTGGACTGGGACATCGCCACCCGAATAAGAG
>JAPUUL010000762.1:0-14175 GCA_029590625.1 Lasiodiplodia mahajangana
TGCATTCAGGCAGCTGCTGCTGTGCGCCGTTGCTGGTTGGGAGTCGGGTCGTGTGCGGTTTGCATGAATACGAAGGGGACAGTCGATAAATGGGAGGTAGACTCGCTGTTCATAGGACTCTGTAAGTATGTATGTACCGTGGATTGGCGATCCGCTAACCAGATGATAGGTCCGATGGCGCGCGCAGGGTCGTGATTCTCATTGCTGAGCAGAACGAAGGCCGATTGATGGATTAAGGATAGTATACTGCGATGTTGACACAGGGTAGTACAATTATTAAATCAAATTGAAGCTGACAAGAGGGAGGATATGCTGATGAGATGCAGACGGATGTTGCGGTATGTTGCAGTCAGTGTGGGAGGGTGGAAAGCTAATCGCGAGGCGCAATGTGCTGGTGGTGGTGGTGCTGCTGCTGCTGTTACCTCCAGAGCTACCTACTTACTTACCTACCAGGCCTGGACCTATCTAGCCAGAAGGTGACGCCAGATAGCAACAAGATCTCACTGCGTAATAGCGGTGCCTGTAGCGCTGCACCTACGACGGGTAGCCAAGATCCATATAAGGTTAGTGCCCACCACGCCCCCGTACGGATTGGGAGTAAAGCCCGCCCACTGCCGGGGCTGAGACTGCATATCAACCCATTATCCGTGGGCTTAGCTACTAACCCAACTAAGAAGAAGTAGAGAAAGTAAAGTAAGTACTCACAGATTGCTCTATGTAGAAAAGATTAATTATTGTAAAAAAAAAAATTTCAACCCTTTAGTAATAAAAAAGAGATCTTAGTAATAAAGGATAAGCGCTGCTATATTTAGCGGATAAGTATTTATTGTCTTTTTTTTATAAATAGTTACTCCCTACGTTTGGTAAATAAATACTCCTGCTTTTTCTTTATAAATAGTTCTCCTTATTTTTAGCGTTTTTATAAATAGTTATATTCTACGCTTAAAGTATAAATATTTTCCGCTTTTTTTTTCTAAATAGCTACTCAGTATTTAAATATGCTGCTAAATGTAGGAAAATATTTATTTGCAATTATACGCAAAGTATTTATGTTACTTTACTTTATTTTTAAACAATTATAATATTATTTATTGCCGGCTAAAAATATAACTAAAGCACTTAAGAACTTATTANTTTTTTTATATNAAAAAAAGCAAATACTTATTAATATCTTTTTAACTCTTTATAATTATTTTACTGCTATTTATAATGCCTTGTTCTCTTTGCCTTATTACTACCCTAAAAGAAAATTGTTTTGCTAACAAACAAAACGTTTAAAAAGTAGCTAAAAAAATAGCTTAAAAAGCAAATATATATAAAGCAAAACTGTTTTAAAATAAATAGTTTTTATTATATTTAAATATTCAAAGCATACTTATATAATAACAAACTAATAAATTAAACTGCTTTTTATACTATGCTACTAGCGCACTAGCAAAAGCAGTATTTTAGCTATATTATACAGTAAAAACTCTATACTAAAAAAAATAGCACCAAACAGTACCAAATAAGATTTTAAACCAGCTTTTTTTCTATTTACTAATAATTAAAAAAGCCTTAGTCCTTTTAAATTAAACATAAAAAGTAGCTATAATACGCTAATTCAAAGCAATACTTCTAAAAGTACTCAAGCCAAAACAGCCAATCTGTTTATTAATAATAATTTTTTCATCAACTACAAAAGCCAAGCAAACTACAATAGTAAAAGCAAAGTTAAAAGCAAAAGTAGGAGTATATTTATTAAAAAACTTAACAACAGCTCTTTACAATAACCCTAACAAAACACCTTAAGTATTAATCTCTTGTTCTACTAAACAAAAAGCAAAAGTATTATATAAAGCTATTTGCGTAAAAATAATTGTTTATATAGCTAAAATAYTAYTTTAGCTACTAACYTATAAAAATAANTATTATATATATTATTAAAAAACGCTATTTTTTTTAAACTTTATAACTATATTTATAAAAAAATATATGTATTACTTTAAGATTACTTATTAAATACTTATTATTTAGTAGTTTTAATACTTTTGTTATAACTAAGTAGTATTATAAGTAATTATTTGTTTTTATTTAAACAAAACTATAAACTAATATAAATATTAGTATATTAGTATATATTATTATAAACAATTAAATCTTAAGCTTTTTAGTTTAAATAATAAAATATTTAATAAGAGCTATAGTATATTTGTAGCTTAATATAACTTATGTTAAAGCTGCGATTTTTTAAATTTAAAGCAGGCAGTTATAGCGTAAGCAAACATAATAGCTAAAAACTTTTATTAAAAGCAAGCATATAAGGAGTGGGTAAACAAAAGTAATATTTATATTAAATNAAAAAATGCTATATTTTAGCTATAAGCTAGTGTTTTTTTATACTTAAGCTAAAGTTATAAATATATTTATTTAGTACTTAGTAAAACATTACTAATTATAAATATAATTATTAAACGGTAAACCCAAATATTAGTTTTATTATACGCTTAATAAAACAGAACTTAAGTACTACTGCTATTAAGTATTTAATTAGCTTAGTAAATATAACCGTTTAATTAAGGATATATTGATTTTTAGTTACTAAAAAAGTTATATACTAGCGTTTATTTGTTAGGTAATTAAAAGTATTATATATAAGCAAAAGTTTTGCTGTAAGTTTTATTTACTAAACGTTATTTTATAAAATATTTATAGANTTTTTAGCTAAAAATTACTATACTTTTTGCTTAAGAATAGTTTATTAAAACTGCAATATTAGATTTTAATAGTAGATTTTAAATACTAAAATCTTATTAATAGTATATAGCTAGCATAACTATTTTTGCTACTTTTTTAAACATATACTTATAAATGCTACAAATATATATATACAAACTATTTGATTATATTAAGCTTACTATTTAAATAGAACTTAAAGTAAGCTTTGAATATTTTTTAAAAATATATAAACTAATATGCTTAAAATAGCTACATTTATATATAGTTTTGTTTATACAAACTTTTATTAATAGTTTAAAAGCTAAACTATAGCTAAAATATATGCTAGTTTTGCTAAAAAAAGCTGGCAATACTATATATTTAAAAAGCAGCAGATTATTTATATGCTTTATAGCTTAGATAAGTTGGAGCTTTGGTATAAATAAAAAACTAAACATTGTTATAACTTAAACTAGGTAAGCTATTTATAAATATTTAAAACTTTAGCTGCAAATATATATAAGCTTTGCTAATAATATTTTAATATATTTAGTTTTACTATAACAATAGCATTAACTTTATGGCTATATGCTTTTAAAAAAAGTAAATTAAGCTTTTAATAAGTAGTAATATTAGGTTTATTCAAATTAATATAAATTATAAGGCCCTATTAAAAAAAAAAGCTTGTTTTATAATTTATTAAGCTGCTTAAGATTATAAACTTAACAAGTATAAGTATACTATTTTTTTTACTAAGTATTTATTGCTAACTTTTAAATTATAACTAAAGTTATTATAATAATTATAACAAATTTTCAAATATTAAAAATATACGTATTTATGTTTAAACATACANTTTTGCTATTAGAATTTTATAAATATAGCTTAAAGCTTTAATATATTTATAAAAAAAAGCTTATTAAAATTATAATTAACTAAGAATAGGCTAATTTCTATAGTATATTAACTTATAATAAATATAGTTTCAATAACTTTTTATTAAGTACTTAGCAARCTAARGTTATTATTTAGYATARTAATTTTAAAAAGTTAATTTTTTATAGCATTATYACTATAACTTGAGTATGCGGTTTTATATAATTTACTATAAACGTAATATAGTAAAAATTACTAAAAACTACTTACCGAAAAGTCTAAAAAGCTTATATTATATTATAATGCAGCTTTTAAATATTAGTAACAAAGTTAATTTTAATAAAATTCTAAATATAATTATAAGTAAGCTTTAAATACTTAATAAATTTTAAACAAAAGTTCTATAATTAAATACTATATATAGCAAACATAAAGTAGTTTAATAAATATACTGCCTTTAAAAGGTAAGCTTAATAGCTGCGCTATTTTTATATTTAAGCCGGATTTATTTAAGCTTTTTTAAACATTCTTTTAAAACATTAAAATTATATATCCCTTTATATTAATATAGCTAAAGTTAGCTATAAAGTATATTATTATAAAATATGTTTTATATAAATACTTATTAATTGTTTATAAGCTGCTTACTAGTATAATAGTACATATTAACTTATAATAGTAGTAATATATTATAATTCTATTAAAAATTAATAAAATATTATATGTAAAAGAATATTTAAAAAGTTTAGTATAAAAGTTTTATATTGAAGCATAAATACTAAATAGCGCTAAAAAGTATATTATGTATAAAAAAGTAAGTAATAAGTTATTAAGTATTTAATAAGTATTAATATTAAATATATAAAATTTATCAAAAAAAAGCGCTTAAATATTTATTTAAGCTTTTTAAATAAAAACAATTGTAAAGCTACTAAATTTTTTTAAATTATTTAACAAAGTTCTAGCAAAACTTTAATAAATTTAAAAAAAAGCTTAGTAATTTTTTTTTTTTAATTTTCGCCTATTTAGCAGCGCTGTACTTTAGAGGTTTTGTAATTAAAAAGTACATTTAAAAAAAGTAGCACTAAGTACGTAATTATAAAATAACTACTTAAGTACTTATAAAATACTAAAATAAGGTTAATAAGCATATAGTAATATATAATGCATAAATTATAATAACTAATATATTAACTATAGAATTAAATATTGAGTATAAGCAAGCTAAAATTAAACGAATAAATGTTAAAAGCTAAAACTTAAAAACTAAATAATAAGCTAAAAAAACTAAAGGTTAAAAAAAAGCTTAAAAAAGAATTAAAAAATNAAGTAGTAAATTTAAATAATATNGTTTTTTAAGTAATTTGTAGCTATAGTATAAATGTTTGTTAAGTAAAAATTAAAAGATTTATAAGAAAATAATGTATGTAGGTATAAAAGAAAGGGTTATACTTGCTAAGTATTTTTTTTGGCTATAGCMAAACATATATTAATATACTTGTTTTTATATTTTTAAGTTTTAAATAAACATTAAAACTATTAAAAATTAAAAATAAAATATAAAAAACTTATTGAATATTAATTATAAAAGCTTAAGTAAGCTATTTAGTTAAATATATCTGCAGTAAAAGCTATATTATAAATAAGCTAAAAATGCGCAGTAAATACTTAGTAAGTAAAACTTTAGCTTTTATAAAATTTTCGCAAACTTTTAATAAATACTTTATAAAAATAACTTAGTTTTGTTTAAGCTAACCTTTTTTTAATAAATACTTTGTAAGTATAACTTGGTTTTGTTTAAGCTTTTGGCATAAGTACTTAATAAATATAACTTTTTTTTTTAATAACTACTTTGCAAATATAACTTAGTTTTGTTTAAACTTTTTATTAAAAATAAGTACTTAGCGAGTATAAGTATACTTTTTTAACTTTTTTTTTAAAAATTTTTAATTTTTAGCCCTTTAAATGTATGTGGACAATTAATAAGCTAAGCTTAAACTTTACATTTTAATTACCCGAACAAATACTTATTAAATAAAATGCTAGTTTGTGTACTTAGGCTTATTAAGCTATTTATGAAAAAATTTAGCATTTTAGCTACTGTTTTTTAATTTTTTAAAATATTTTTGTTTTATAGCGGTATATTTTTAGTTATTTAATTAAATACTTAATAAGTTATTGNTTTTATTTTGTTTTTGTAAACAAAAGCTAGCTTTAGTAGCTATTAGCGTTATGTATGCTTATGGCTTTTTAACTTTATTAAAAGTAACTTTAAAGGTTAAAAGCTTAAGTAAAGCTGCAAAAGTACTTGCTAAAAAGGTAAGCTGGGCAAGTAAAACAAGCTAAGTATTTATTAAGGTATTAAGCTAGGTAAGGTTAACTTTAAGAATACTTGCTGATTTATTAATTGCATTTTAATAAAATAAGCAATAAGTAGGTTAAAACGTAAAAGCTAGCTAAGTATTCGTAGAGTTTAAGTTTAGTTAAAGTAACAAGTGTGTATTTATGCTATTAAAAAGGTTAAAAAGCNAAAAAATAAGCGGAATAGTATGCTAAATATTTATTAAGTTTTTGAAGAAAGCAAAGTTAGCAATATTATTATTAAAATTAACAAAAATAATAATAAAATTTTTAACTTATGTTAAAAAGCTATTTGAATTTTTATAATAAGTATTTTTTAAAGTATTGCTTTTATTATAAACTGGTTTAGTAGTAATAGGCGAACTTTTTAGGGGAATATTTAATAAAAATACTTTAGGTTTTTTTATTAAGCGCATTAGTTTTGGCTTAAAGGCATATTTAGTAGTTTTAACGTTTATTTAGCTATTAAGATTGGTATAATAAATTTTGCTTTATTTTTTACGTTTGCTAAGCTTAAATTATACTTATATAGCATAACTGGCAGTATAAATATATAAGCAGGCTAAAAAACGTTAGCGAGTATTTAGTAAATAAAATTTTAGGTTTTTTATAATTTAGCTTGTTTGCTTTGTAATTAATATAAACTGTTTTTATACTGGCTAATTAGCGTATTTTTGTAAAATTAAGCTAAATAATACGTTAGTAAGTACTTAAAAAATAAAAACTTTAAATATATATAATCTTTTTTTTACTTTTATATTTTAGCGTAAAACCTTAAAGGATTTTTTTTAATTTATTTAAGGCTAAGCGTTTAGCGTGTTTTAAAATCGGGGTAAAATAGTGCTAGAAGTTTTTTTTTAAGCAAAAAGCGCTTGCTAGTATTTTATTAGTAAGTAAGTATTTAAGAAATAAACAGTAAATAAAACTTTGGAATTTATACTTATAGCAAGCTTTTAAGCGTAAAGTTATGTTTGGTTTACTTATAAAAAAAAGAACTTTAAAGTAAACACTGCTTTGTTTATAGCTTTATATATATTAAATAAAGTTATTTTAACTTTTTTTGCAAAAGTTATTTTAAATTTATTAGTAAGTACTTAGCAAGTATAAACCTGGAATTTTTATTTGTTTTTTATAAAAGATAAGCAACCTTAATGCTAGATTAATAGCAACTAAAATGCAACAAAAATATTTGCTAACTAGAAAGTAAACTTTACTATTTTAATAATATGTTAGTAAGTATTTAGTAAATAAACTAACCTTAGGATTACTTACTTTAACTTTAAATACAGAAAGTCCGTTAAGTTTAGCTGGATTATTTGTATATTTTTTTTACTCGAATTATTACCGGATTAGTTTCAGCATAAATATTTATTAAGTAAAACCTTTAAATATATATATTATATATTTATAGTTAAACTTATTAAAAAAACTTGATAACATTAATGCTATTTTAATAAGTAAATATTTGTTTAGTATTTCTAATATAAAGAAAATTAAAATATAATATTAAAGCGAATACTTAGTAAATAAAAATCGTAATTTTATATAAAATATAAATTAATATATAAAGTATGCAGTATATGCAAGTAATTAGCAAGTAAAAGTAGTAATTTTATATAGTAATATGTTGTAGTTGTAGCGTGTATAAATATTCAAAGAGTAAAAGTTTTGATTTTATATAATTAATTAATAGTGGTGTATTATATATAAGTATTAATAATTATAATAAAATAAGTATTTAGCAAATAAAAGTAGCGATTTTTTTAGGCGCCATTGTGATTGATTGACCAATGGATTACGTATGTATGGAGGGGTTGATGCTGTCGAGAGTACTACGGAGCGATATCACACAGCGGGCTACAGGAAAAATGAATGAATGCACCAAGAGTGTCTTCGGTCGAGTTGTGGCAAAGGAGGGGTCTGCACTGCAAGCAGGAATAAGTAACCTAGCAGCAGAGGCAAGACGTGGTGGGGTGAAGGATGCGACGTTGAGGAGACGACCGAGACAGGCGGATTAAGGGATTAAGGATAGGAAAAGGGATCCAGTCTAGATAGAGTCATGTCCCGAGAAAGGTCCCAAGACATTGCCTGCTCCCTTAGACATATGCTTATCTCCGAAGGCAAAAGAGAGATTGCGGATCGTGTGAAGAGAAAAAAAAAAATCAAGTCTCCAGCTTTCCTACTGGATGTTGAGAGGGTTATTGGATAGGGTCTGGTCTGGTCTGGTCTGGTATGTGGGTGGTAGTGGAGTCAGTGGAATGTGGGATGTGGATGTGAACTGAGAGACGGAGTGCAAAGGCCAGTGTGACCTATGACCTACGACGCTACGCCTGTGCCTGCGGGGAGTTGGGACAGTTTCAAGTTTTGGTGGGTAAAATAAATAATAATTTGTGAACGGCTGCTAGGCAGCTGCTCGGCGACTGCTTTGAGCCGGCAAGGTTCCAGGTTTTACCACTTTCCACTTAGTGTGTAACAAATCGGGCTTAGTGCCATTGCTGCTTTTGCTCAGGCAGGAGACTCAGGCTCGGCTCAGCAGGTCCTATTGCCATGCCACGAGCTGATAGGAGTAAGTAAGGTCGGCTCCTGACATGATGTACTGTACGCCAGCAGCACCAACAGCACAAGATCCGCACTCTCCATTAACAGATTAATAATAGCTTTGTGCTTGTCCTAAGAGAGTAGCGCCCGGCCATTGCTATCTTATATATCTGTGTTATAACCCCTAAGCAAACTTGGGCACAACCTTGTTAAAACTAAACAATGCTGCCAAGTATAACCTAGTTGTTTGCTTTGGAGTTTTTAACTATATTAATCATTAGTGTTACATACCTCCCTGAATATTAGCAAGAAGGTAGGTTAAGAGCTTTAGTGGTTGTTTTGCTATTGCTATCTTAACCAGAAAGCTTGTTTGTTTCCTTGAGTGTAATGCATTGACCTCATCCATCAACTTTTTAATTACCACACATCTCATCAAGGGAGGATGCCGTAGTGCTCAATAAATATAGTGTGTGATGGAGTTTGCCTACCATTTAATAGTGGATTACACTATTCATTGACTTTATCAGCCCTTATTTAAGTTGCAGTTACATATGCGAAAGTGTTTTTACTAAGTATAATATATCATTCTTCATCACTTTCACTTCTTAAACTCTCCACCAAGCATGTTGATTTCCATTATCAGATCTAACCCTCAACCAGAAACTAAACATCAATATGCCCTGTTAAGGGGGCAATAAAGCTACTACGAGTCGGGGATTCATTGGCGTATGGAGAAACTTGTCCATAGCGAATTATAGGAGCAATAGTGAAGCTAACTCAACATGATTCTGCCTTGGTGATTAAATTCACCAATACATTTGTTGATATCGTTGCGAGCAGAGTCTGGCGACTGTTCTGCCTACTTTACACGGATGCTATTCTGCCAAAGGACCACATGAGCCCACATATTATCAACTCTAGATAGTTTTGCGCCGTGCTTCAGCACCGGAGAATGGAAGCTGGCTTTTCCTGAAACTATCATCAATGGTCCACTAGCAAACCAAGGGATATAATTAACTGCTCTTCCCTGCTGCTTGTGGTGCGATTCTTTTTACATATACTCAAACAGTGATTATTACTTCAACACCAACTATCTATTACAACAGTTAGAAAACCAATAATCCGGCAAGATATGCTCGGGAATGCTGCTTTAAACAAGAGAGCTAGTTTAACTGTAATTGTTGTTTTATGGATTAGATTAACGAAAGCATTATTGGCAATGCTACTTGACCGTTCGATAGCGAGATATGTCTCAATCAACGGGGCAATATATGTTTTGGCGGCGGTTTTATCAATATACAGCTTTACCTAGGTCTAAATTCTCCTCTTGAGGAGAGGATGCTGTAGAGAGGTGTGCTCCATTGTGCGCCATTAGGTATAGCTAGTCTCACGAGTCTGGACGCTGAATCCCACAAAATTGACGTGCTATTCCACTGCGGTAACATGGCAACCCCTTCTAGAACTAGAAGCGCCATGTTTCAGGTTCTGGAGTCTCATACTTTATTCCACCAAAGAATTACACCTTATAAGGTAAACCTTATTTTGGGAAATAAACGCGTAATTAGTTAGTCGACTTATTCACAATTACATAGTAACCAAGGTTTACCGGTTGACTTATTGGTGTCTGAATTTCATCCTGTTTAACGCTCTCACCTGATTCTAGTAGTGATACGAGTTGCCTTCTTCTTTAGAGTCCCGCCTCTCTATCGGCTTTCATGTGAAGGTCCAAGTATGTAGTCATAATGACCCGTGAGAATGATGTATTAAACCCTGTATGTAAGAATATAGGGACTTTTCTCCCTACCTAGATTACTATATAGGTAGACCATTCCATATAAAGGAGAGGCCTGAGACAGCTCACCCGGCTCTGAGGCTTGACTCAGTTAGGTTAAATTGATGCGCCTGCTATGATGCATATCACCAACAGCCAGTATTGGGCGTCCATATGCAGGTATTTGATAGCCCTAGTCCCAAAACCATTTCTTTTATCAAGCCTATAAGAGGCTTCAACCTCTACGGATTAAGGGTTACCTTGGGAAGGTGGGAGAAGACGCATAAATGCCTACCTAGTCAATAAGGCGAAAACGCTGTGTTTCCGAGCAGCGGAAAAGGAAATACCGGCTTGCCCGGACTGGACCTCGGTCGTATTATACCCCAAGATACCAGAGCCCTTTTCCCATATATCGGCGCGTGTCATGGTAGGTCCGGAGCTCTGCGAAGCTTGGCCCGCCATTTCAATGAAATACATCAATCGCGTCCTCGCTGCCCCAGGGCGCTATTCGGAAAAATCACTATCCCACGTTCTACTGGACAGCATACTATCTGAACCCAGGAGTAGCTCCGGTTAATGAAGCATATATCTACTGTGACTAGGAAGAATGCTGAGTGTCTCGATTCTCGATCTCGATCCCGGCGGTCTGCGAGGTGGCCCTCACCGAGTTTGTCCCCCTTATTTCGGAAGATGAGAAGAGTACTTCTAGCCTCGACGAGTTTGATGACATGCTACACAGCCTTTGGGATGAGGCGCTCCCAGAAGACATTACTCGCGTACGCAGCTCCAGGGACCGAAATGCCAATTTCGTCGTTGTGGGTGGCAACTCTATCTTACTACCGACCCTCAAGTCGCTCATTCAGGAACGATTAGGCATTTCCATCTGGATGATGAATCTCTTCGGAGTTAGTCGATTTGGGACTTGACAGTGACTCCAGAAATCATTGACTAGGAGCAGGATATCACAGTCTTTCCTGAATCCCCTTCTCCGTCACAGAGTAGTCGTCGACATAGATTGAACCCTCGAACCCCGGCTCTACGGGGGCGGTACTCTTCGAACAGCTCGGACTATCAGACTGCGTCGCAGCGGCCATCTTCCTTCTTGAGTCGTACTACCTAGTACTCGCATGTTTTGCCCTTTCGGACTCCATTTCGCCTACGTAACGCTAAGTGTACTAATTAATGAACCTGGATTATCTGTCGATTAGGTATGTTAGTTAAAGTTTACGTCAATGCTCGCCGTACTCGAGGTCTCTGCAATAACAGTAGGATCTACATAGTATCTAGTTCTGATGGTTGGGATTATTCCTTTGCCTCTTCGTTGCTATATTTTAGACTCCAGACTTCCTTGCTTGACACTCGAGATGACGCTCATGTCCTTCGGTGAGTAGTGAGGGTATAGAATCCAGGACCTTTTTAATCTTGTCTCGCAGAACTAGCCCTTGAGAGCATTTGTGATTATGGACACTCTCTTCTTCGAGCTCAGGATATCCTGTACACTTGATCCTTACACTCTTGAGCTTGTCTGAGAGAATCGATATACTCCACGAGATCTCCGCCGGCTGTGGTATGGGCCAAAGCCCCACGCTATGAAGGGACTGAATGCCCGTACCGAGCATCGATGGAAGACAAGAATTACCATGATTCTTCTTCTTCTTCTTCCTCGCGTATTTTTCACAAAACGTTTCATCGTTCGCGATCAGGCCTTCTATGATATCATGAAATGGTGCAAGAAGTGCTTTGATTGTATCTAAACGGGTTCGCTCTATAATATCTGCAATGGAGCGATTAGCTGAGTTTTAGAACCCACGATCTAGTATAATTCTCAAGAATCAAACTCACCATATATATCTGGCGGCTCCAAAACTCCAGCGCATCGTAGGCTGTTTGGGTCACGTATTGAGGTACAAGAGGTCAAGAGCATTTTCTTTGCAATCTCTTCGAAGTTGGCTTTGTCACCGAGTGCCCATGAGATCCAAAGCCGTTCGTGGCAATATTGTTCTCGCAGAGATTCACCTATCAACTCGGTTGAGCATAGTGTAGATCGCAACCAGCCTCTCGCCCAAGGTTGGAGGACGTGGACCATATCATATTTATCCGTTATTACGGATACATTATAGAGATCCCGGACGTAGAGTAGGTCTTCGTAGCTAGGAACTACGTCGAATCGACCATGAATAATGCTGAGAAGTAACCCCATTGCCGTAGGGTTATCTTCGGGGAGTTTAACGGTCCACTCTGGGCTGTCATCCTGGGGAGATGGCTTCTTGCTTTCTATGAATTCTCCATATAGCATCTTATCCCAGAAACGCGAAACTCTCGCTAGAGTTCTTGAGCAAACCATGAAGGATCTCGCGGGATATATGCCGACATCAAGACTTAAATCGCCTCTCGGGTCGAGACAGGATTGAGCAGGCGGTGGTTGAAGGGGGCGCGGCGTTTGTAATGCTTTGGAGTCAACCTGAGGCTGCAAGTCTGGCGTAGGGGGTTCTTCAACATTGCTGATCTGGGACTCTTCGGTTGCGCTCATACTGCCTAAAACACTTAAAGAAGTCGGGTTGAATGGATTTTGTCCAAACTAACAAGGGATTTGGCCTGCTGACTTAACCTAGGATACAATAATACATAAAGAGCATGGCGGGGTCAACTTAACTAACCCAAGATAAATAACCAAGGTTGCCCGGAAACAACATACTTGATTAAGTAACTTGTGGGGCTAATAAGGACTAGAGCAAATTACTTATCGACTACTCTATATCAAGTGCGATTCTTTAATACGTAGGTAGCATAAGTCTATATGTAAGGCGTATATAGCATACAACAAACCTGTAAATGTTCAACAGAATATGCATATTATTACATATACAAACCTAAAGGATGAAAAAAATCAACTCCGAATCGGGGAATCGAACCCCGGGCTTGACGGCACTTCCACGAGCCCATTTTCTTGTGCAAGGAATCAGGACCATTGAGAGCGTCAAATGTTAGCCACTACACCAATTCGGAAAACACAGCGACCTCGGCCGGACTCGAACCGACAATCTCTAGAGGAATCAGGCATGCACCGAAATCTAGCGCCCTAGCCATTAGGCCACGAGGCCGTCGCTTTATGCTTTGATGAAGGCCAGGGGTTTGAGGAGGGGCTATGAACAAGAGGTGGGGGGTGTGAGCAGATGAGGGGTCGAGGGGTCGAGGAGCTGGCTGTGACGCTTGATTGCTTGATTGAAACGAAACACTCACACTGATTTATTTGCTATCACTCAGATAATAATACACTGCTATAATTAACAAGGTACCAAATACTCTCATACTCACCACATGTGTGTTTTGTAGTATTCGATTATTTTCTTTGTCTTTTGTCTATGGCTGACTTGTTTGTACGGGCCCTGGGGTTTCCTTATACCTATCGCAAAGTCTCTTGCTCTATTCTAGCTCTTCACTGATAATCTAAAACTTCTACTTGGCGATAAATCATAAAATTGCGACGATTACGTGGTTTCGGCTGTTACTGCATGCTACTAGTTGCTCCATACTGTAAACAACATAGATCCCAGTTAGCGCATCACATTTCTCAATACCTACCTAGGTAACAACAATTCTATTGAGTATTCCTGCTTAAGCACATATTCGTTGAGCCACATATCACAGACTTCATTTAATAAAAGAGATCATTAGAATCATGAACATATCCATTTCCGGATAAGGTCTATCTCAAGTCTACAGCCGACCTCGTGTACTAATTGAGCGGGCGTAGTCTATCTCTAACACCGCCATATCCGGTCAGGATCGGAGGAACTCCTCCCAAAACTATCATTGAACCATCCAGTCCCGGCCAGCTCCCTTGTAGTCATTACTTTTTGATTCTTGTTGGCGGCAACAATATTCTTATAGAACCAACACATGTCAAACGCAACTCGTAACCCGATCAACGT
>JAPUUL010000763.1:0-14170 GCA_029590625.1 Lasiodiplodia mahajangana
AGCTAAGCGGCCACGTCAAGTAGCGGATGCTAAAGTGCTCGATCGACTTTCCCAGTTGGAGACGACCATTAGGCGCCTCCAGCAACAAGCGAAAGGCCGTGACGCCGAGTCTCATACATCCTCCGAGTCTGTGCCAACCCATGAGAGCAGGGATCTGGTTGACGATACGGGTCAAGGGACTGGAATGACCCCAGAGCTCGGCCGCCTTGTTATTGAGGAGTCTCAAAGCCGTTACGTCAGCAATGTAATGTGGGCGGATTTGACCGAGTCGGTTAGTATTCCAGGTCGTACTTCTGTCCATCGGGGTTGCAGGCTGATATCATAGAGATCGAACAATTGCGTGGAATGTTTCTTGACACCAATTCTAGAGACGACGATTCTAACCAGCTCGAGGATAGCCCTCCGTCCTACGATGCAGGCTCACCTAATCCAGTATCTTCGGGACCAAACGCAGCCATTCTGGGGTACCGATCCCTTACTCATTCCCTGCGGGACTTCCACCCTTCCGTCGATCTGTCAATGAGGCTGTTCCAACTGTTCAATGAGAATGTATTGCCGATAGTGCGCATATTTCATACGCCAACCCTAATACGCCTATTCTGGAGTGCAGTTGTGTCGCCAGACTCCCTGGACAAAGAAACAGAGGCCCTCCTATTTGCTATCTACTACTCAGCCGTCATCAGCATAGACCCGACTCGGTGCGCCGACATTGTGGGAGCACCGCGATCCACTGTAGTCGAGCGATACAAGTTCGCAGCAGAGCAGGCGCTTGCACGCGCCAACTTTCTAAATACCCACAGCACCCTGCTCTTGCAGGCGGCTGTACTGTACATCTCGGGGTTGCGGTCTGATGATGGGACGCGAACGGTATGGTCCCTCATTGCGCTGGCGTCTCATGTAGCACGCTCAATGGGATTCCACCGGGATGGAACGGCGTTCAACCTCCCACCTTTTGAAACAGAGATGCGCCGTCGCATATGGCATCATATCTGTTTGCTTGACCACAGGTCGACAGAATATCACGGCTACGAGCCAACCGTGACCGATGAGACGGATTCTGATACTCGCTGGCCTCTCAATGTGAACGATTCTGATATATCTCCCGACATGACGGAACTGCCACATGAACGGGACGGTGCCACTGAGATGATTCTAGTCCAGGTTCGCTGTCATGCACTCCGAATCAGCCGGCAGATGGCAAGGTGAGTAAATCTAACTGACTTCCTCGATAAAGCCATTTCACATCAACATATTTTCCGTGTTTAGATAAACCCACGCTGATCTCATACTCAGAGCAAGTCGTTCCCCATTTCATGTCCGCGTCCAGCTTCTTGACGAGCACGACAAATTTGTTGAAAAGTATGTAACGTGCTGCGATCCAGCCCAGCCGTTACACTATATAGCAAGCCAGATTTCCCATATAGCTGCAAAGCGAGTTCGAGTAGTCGCATATTATGTTGAACTAGTGTCTCGAAAGCGAAAAGGGGAAGCCAACAGCCCTCATACCAGTAATGCCACAATCGAACCAGATAACAAGACCTTGCGGGAACAGATTTTTACCAATTCAATTGAGATACTTAAAAGAACATGTGACCTAATGAACGACCCGCGTCTTGAACGCTGGGCCTGGCACTGTAAGCATCCCCCAAGCTCGTCTTCTTTTCATTTTAGCGCCTTTTCAGGGGTAAACTCTTCTATTTAGGCCAAACCAATGTTATAGAAGCCCTTGTAGTTTCCTAGATACCTATTAGAATAGCAATGACTAATTCTAATTGTAGCACACACTTACATTCAATGGCACACAATAGCCGTCGTTTTGTCGGAGATCTGTATCCGACCACCATCTCCCCAGTGTGACGAAGCGTGGGGATACACAACGGCCGTCTACGACAAGTGGTTGCGGGTCAAATTTCGGGACAGCACAGAGCAGGGAGATGACTTCGTCAAACCTAGTACGTATTCCCGACTTTTTATTCCTAGAACTTTTGCTTCCGCACACTCTCGAGTCCTCGCTACCCAATAATCAATCAACTCTTTACTATCAAGGACAACTTCTAATATCTAAGTTCTTACAGTGGGCCGACTCATCGCGAGAACCAAGCGCGTGCGGGATATGCAGCAAGCGGAAAAGCCACATGACCAGACACAAACGCAGATGTTAAGACCCGACATCAGCGAGTGGATGATGCCAGGACAGCAGACGCTATACAACACCCCTACTAGCCAAACATCACTTGATTTTGACGGCATCAATGCAATACACATGAACACTGGACCCCATCAAGGCGATCTTGACTCTACAACTGCAACGACGGCGCCCTCGAACTTTTCGCGCACCGGACCGGCTATGTATAGCATCAGTGACTTCGATCCCTTCTTGGAAATGCTACCCAACGAGATACAAAACGAATTGTTTGAGTCAATGGCACGGGGTGCTGTGGACTCCTCGTGCAATTACTCGGCAGATATGATATCCACAAAGCCTTTCCCAGAATTCCCATAGTCTCATGGTTTTCCATCGAAATTATTAACATAAAGGTACATGCTTATCTATAGCGTAATTGGAGCTAGGTGAGCGATGGCCGGAATGACTTCACATAGCATCTGCGCTGAAGTAGAACGCAATTTCTTGTAACGATTATCACGAAGGTTGTAATAACACCAAAGGTCAGGGTCAGATGTACTACAACGTCATGGCATAGCGAGGGGTCGATTTAATCTATATGTACATATATACCCGGGCAACTACGTAGGAGAGTATTTTAGCCACTGAAAGAGAATCACAGCTCATCCTAGGGGCTCTGGCTCTCCCAGGCCAATATTAACTTACGCATTTATTGCGAGACAAGAATTGCTTTGATTTAAACTTTTCTCTGAGGTGACATAAGAGGTTTGCATCATCATATAATCGGGATGAAAGCATCATGCTATATGTACCCAGTCAGGAACAAATGGCCATATATCTTCTACCCCCCCTTCCCAGGTCTAAGGTGCATCCCAAACCAACTTGCCATGTTATAGGTATCACACTGCCGTAACTTCCTGTTAAGCGTATATCAGGTAGCAGATGCTGGCTTAGGTACTTACCCACGTGCCTTCGTTCTAAGACAGTGAGAATAGCGCCACCTTCCTTGTCTCCATACAGCCTCCTACCTTAGGTAGGCAAGTACGCACCTGCGCACCTCCCCATCGTGCCCCTACACACCTACCATCCTCCCTCAAGCATTTAACGTGGTTTCCTACGCTGTATAGTTAAACCGAATTGGTGTAGGGGTTAACATTCGGGATTCTCAGTCAAAAAAACATGACGAAGTTTCCCGAGCCAGGAGTTCGAGTCTCCTATTCGGTGTTTTTTCCCCCTCCCCTTTCTCTTTTCCCGTGCTTTTCTTTTTCCATGTTTCCTCCTCTGTAATTGTCTGGCTATGAGTGTACCATAAGCTCATGTGTACTACTCCCAGNAAAAAAAAAAACCTGAGAGGTTGTCAAGTAATAGGTGTATCATGTTGCAAGTCCTGAAGAAACTGATTAAGAATACTTTCTGGAGTCTGTGCAAAGGATAAAAATATACTCTTTGCTCCATTTCCCCTTGGCTTCCACATGCCTATATCAAGAAAACTTAAGTGCAATGGAAGTCTAGACTTAAGAGGGGGCGCTTGGGTTAAAATTGAGGAAAAGCTCCAAATTGTACTATACTCTCACTAGCCGACGTCAAAGAGCCATTCTCGATTAAAATTAGCTTGAGTGTATTACAATTTCATATGATCACATATAGTTAGCTGCTGCATCTGATTGTCTCTGCGCACTAGATCCTCTACTAGATCTTACTGCGTACGGAACTACACCTGCGTCTGGCAATTTCGCCTCCTAGCCGTTACAAGAAATCCATACGGACGAAATATTGAGACAACACCCACGTCCGGACATTTCACAGTACTTGGCCTGCTTAGTGGTATATAATAAGATTCACAGAGTCTCGTTCTCGTCGAGTTCGACTCATGCAAGTACAGTTAAGCAGATCGTACTGTACGCATAGCGTCTTTTGCTAGTAAGTTTTATAGTCTTGTAAATACACCGGAACATGTATTAGCATATTATAGTTGTCATTAACTATCGTGGAATACGTCGTCGAAATTGAAAAGGGGTGATATCTTGGCACAGGTGCTCTATACACGGTATTATTAATTGCTGCTTACTGTGATGGGTCTTCTAGCTCAGACTCTGTACCCTCCCTCGTAGCCATCATCTTCATATGCCACACTAGATATGGATTCAGACGAAGGGAACGAGCTTCCGGAATGGGCAGATGAGCCGACGATTGAAGATGATGCTACCGCATCTGCCGACGCATACTTTGGTCGACAAGGCGAGTTCATGTTTAATTCAAATCAAATAAATGAGTTTGAGCGGGACCATGCTGAGCGGCGTTTGCACAGGCCCTGCCCTGGATGCGGAAGGTTCCCGCTAGGAGACCAAGCCCCAAAGGAAGTCTACAGTTGCCAGCAGCGGGAGCGGTGGGAGCAGTCCCGCTGCCTTGCCTGCTACATAATCTGGCGATGCTCACTTGTTGTAAAGAGAGACGTTGTCCGCGTATCCGGCGACATGATATGGTTCGGTGGGATAGAAGGAGACGAAGGATTGAATATTCGGCTGTATAACGAGATTGGTTAGTTAGCAAGCTCCCAATAGTGACCAGCTTCACTATGTTCTCTACAATAGGTGGCAACCGGTTGACGACTCGAGTTGCAGGAAACAGATACGATGCCGTTGGCCAGTTTGGCTTTGCGAGACACATCGCGCCACGCGCAGATTCTGATGAGTGTTTGAAACGTGGAAGGGACTGGCTTATGTCTTGTATGCAAACACATCCATCTTGTCAGCTGGGAAAAGGGACGAGTGATTTCCCGACCCGCCTGATTGATGTTTCACTCTCAGAGCCGCAGCTTGTACATTCTCCCTCCCAACCAGTCGCCTCGTACGTGGCCTTGAGTCACTGCTGGGGTTCAATCCAGCCTCTTCGAACTCTCCATTGTAATCTAGGGAGCCATGTAAAAGGAATAAGCCTAGCATCAATGCCGAAGACCTTCCAGGATGCCGTTCGCGTAACTAGGTATCTAGGCATTCGCTATCTATGGATCGACTCCCTATGTATCATCCAAGACGACGATGAAGATTGGGGTAGAGAAGCCGCCAAGATGGCAGCATATTATACGGGCGCCGAGGTCGTCCTCGCGGCTTCGTCATCCCAAGGAAGCTNCCGAAGGGTTCTTAGGCCCTCGAAAAGAGACGATTAAGGGTACTCTGCTGATCGGAGACGAGCAGGGTACGTCCAGCAAGATGGCACCGCTTCACTTCCGGGAATCTACGGTTGGAGATAGTGGGAGTATCCCACGGCAAATAGGCTATCGAACTGATGCCCTATCGAGCCGCGGTTGGTGCTTTCAAGAGAGGCTGTTAGCTAAGCGATTATTGTCGTTTGACAGCGAGCAGCTAATATGGGAATGCAACTCTGCCTGCCACTGTGAAAGCTCGGATATATCCAATCCGGACGTCAGTCTTAGCCCTGATAACAATGGGGACCCCTCCGACCACGACTACAACATGTCGATCCGCCTTTCCGGGGCCTCTAAAGCAGATATTCACGAATTCTGGCGGATAAAGGTCATCCAACACTACGCATCCAGGAACCTTACAAGGGAATCTGATAGGCTCGTAGCGATTCAGGGCATTGCCGACGTAGTGAGGGAAGCTCTTAACGAGGAGTATATCTATGGCCTTTGGGAATGTGATATTCTTGAGGGGTTGACTTGGTCGACACAGGCCTCACATTCAGTCGGTATCCCGCTCGATGTTGCTCCAACCTGGAGCTGGGCATCCGTATACGGCCGCGTTAGCTATACAACCTGGCCGGCAAGGAGCTGGGCCGCCGAGATAATAGGATTTACTCCTCTCCGTGATTCTCAGTTGAGTTTACACGATAACACACCTAGACTAACAATTCAGTTGCGTAGTCAGCTGCTTGTTGCCCAGACTACGTTATTCGGTAGCACTAATCCTGTGAGGCTTGTTCCCGAGCAGAGAAGTGGGCTCCCAGTAATCGAGGCCTATCTAGATACTGCTTGCGAGGCTGTTTTCGTTGAGGATTCGTCTGGTAGGGTTGTTAAAACAGGGAATAGAGTTGCTGTCAAACACCCTCGACCAACAAGCCAAACAACACAGTCGACGCCCGCTGCGCTGGACGTTGGGGGGCCTATTCAAGTCTGGCTTCTTCATCTCTTCGGAAACAAGCAACAACGGTACACTATGTTCTTAGTTCTTGGGTTGTCAAAAAGGAGTGAGAGGTGTTTTGAACGTATTGGTGCGGCGTCAGTTACCCCTAAGACAACCGGGGAGAATACCATATTCGAAGACTTTCTAGAGAAGCAGCCGCTGGCTACAGTTTCTATTATTTAATGTTGCGTTTTCCATGCTACGGACGATCCTCAACAAGCTGCACCTCTCCGCTTCGAATTTTGTAGTGTGTAGAACTGGGTATATATAGCAAAGCAGTAGTAGCAATATTAGCATGGATATCATTGTTTCACGGTATAGAAGCTACGTAGGGTCTGGGTATACTTAACATACATAAATTAAACGTTGGTGAAACTACAACGAAAGATTAAACAAAGACAATACCCAGTACGACTAGAATGTCACTTTGATTGGTTGCTGACACGTCCGTCCAACGTGGCGTTGCAGCTACTTATCACAAATCTTGTCTGGACGACGGTTCCTAGATGGGCTACTTATCTACTTATCACAGGGTAGTTGTTGCTGCGTGTATGTTGCAATGGCAATACCTAGAGGGAAGCTGCCCTAACATGTTTCTTGATTTGCTATAATGCTTATGTATTGCCCATTGTAGATAATCGCTACCTTAGGTAGGTACCTCTTACGCGGTACATACCAATCCTCTCTGTACCCAGGTAGATAGCCTGCCACTTTCAGCGATCCACAAGGGTCCTTGCCGCCCAACACCTAACCCAAATACAATACAATGGAAAGGTTCATTTACAGTGCAGACACGCAAATAACTGTAACACTGCTTATTATTACACCCTGTGAGCACTGGTTTCATAGCAGAAACGTATTATTTGTAGGTAGACATCAATAGTAGTTGCCATGGCCAACACCACAGCAGGTACTGTCTGCCCCGCCATTAGTACATGTGCTAGGTAGTAGGTATTGAGGGACTGACAATAGCGGTATGATTGCGTCAACATAGTGTTACCTGCCTCTGTACCTACCTACCCCTCCAAGCTTCGCTTTTCGCACTCACTTACCCAGCTCCATGGACCGTGACTAAAACACCCTTCTACAACGTTGAGATCAGAATTAAGGTATCCTACCTCGGCTTCTTTCTTGTAACTTCTTCGACTAGCACCCTAGTTGTAGCTAGTCCCACCATTACTACAAAGATTCCCAGCTGCCCTTCATCTCTACTTAGTACCCAGCTCAACTAGGCATATATCATTAAGGCAGTAGAGAGAGTGCCTGTAAGGTATATCCTAAGCTATCTACTTGCCTATTTTTTAATCACCTGTCATTCTTGTTAAGCCCGCAAACCTGCAAATACGACTGACTTACTACGCAGCCTTCTCTCCAGTTCTTCTCCATCTAGACCCTCGGCTGCCAGCTCGCAATCAACACCATCTCCCCTCTTTGAGCAACGAGCGAACGAGCGATCGGTTCGAATTGTCTACCGCCACGCACCCCGCCGTATATTGTCCACCAATACCAGCCCAAGATGGACGATGACATCAGCTCTTTCATGATGGTGACGGGGGTGGCCTCCCCGGAGGTTGCACGTGGATATCTTCAAATCTCGAGCGGGGACCCCAGCACTGCCATACAGACATTCTTCGATCACCCAGAATTACAGTCGAGCTTCTCAGACACGCATTCCACACCCACTGCTTCCTCGCACCAACAAGAGTCTTCATCTCGCGCTCGAAGCAGCCGCCTCACAGGCCGCGAGGATTCTCGCGGGGTTGTGCACATTGATTCCGATGATGACGACGACAACGACGATGTTCTCATGGTCGACGATGAAGACGATAACGAAGACGTTGCCGCTATCGCTAGAAACATACAGGAAGATGAAGATGCCGCCATGGCGAGGCGGCTACAGGAAGAACTCTCCGGACCAGGCTCGGGTGCTATGGACGATGGTGTACGAGCTCCTATAGCACAGACGACGGAAACGCTGGCTGGCCCTGACATGAGCTGGCCGCCCATTGATGAAGATCCAGATGCCAGTGTGTTGGGACAGCTGAGAGCTCGTCAGTCTCGGCAACGACGACAAAGTAAATAAATACATCACAACATCTCTTGATTGTATATACTAATGCCTGTATAGACCGGAACCCTCCCAATCCGTTTGACCAGTCACCCTCAATATGGGATGACGCATCCGCACCCCCATTGCTACCAGATACGCGATCCGACCAGAATCCGACGTCACGAGCAGCAATGCTACGCGATCTCTTCCGCCCGCCCCACGACTTGATGAGTGACGCCACATGGGATGAAGCCAGAGACGAAGGCAAAGAGGATAAGAAGTGGATCATGGTTAACCTTCAGGATTTAGACATCTTCCAGTGCCAAGTTTTGAACAGAGATGTGTGGAAAGACGAGAATCTCAAGAGTCTGATCAAGGAACACTTTATCTTTTTGCAATATGAGAAACGCGAGCGAAGAGCCCAATCATATATTCAATTATATTTTCCCAACGGGACCCACGAGAACGGCGACAACTATCCCCACGTTTCCATCATCGACCCTAGGACAGGAGAGCAGGTCAAAGTGTGGTCGGGAAAATCCTTTCCCTCAGTAAGCGAGTTCTATGCGGATCTAATTGAGTTTCTTGATCGCTATAGCCTAGCAGCTAATAGCAAGAATCCCGTTATCCAATCCAAGCCGAAGCGACAACCAATCGACGTCGGTCGCCTAACGGAGGACGAAATGCTCCAGTTAGCTCTGCAGAACAGCCTAGAGAATGACGGTGGCTCATCGGGGTCGAGCGTCCATGATCCAGATATGCTTACAAAGTCTAACGATGACAAGGGCAAAGGAAAGGGCAAGGCAACGGATCAAATGATGGATCTCACGGGCGATTCCGCGGAACAGCCTCCAGATGGTTCTGATGATTTAGCCACTGCTGCGTTTTCTCGAATTTCATCGACCAATCCACATCTAGAGCCAGCGAACAACCCGGCAACAACTACGAGAATACAGTTTAGGCATTCAGGGGGACGCATCATTCGCCGTTTCGCAGTGGGGGATGAGGTTCGTCGCATTTATGAGTGGTTGAAGGCAGAGCCATTTGAAGGCAAAGAAAGTGTCGTATTCGAACTAAAGGCGATGCCGGCGGGTGTGGATCTGATCAACGAACTTGACAAGACTATCGAGGAAGCCGGTCTGAAAAACGGCACCGTCATGATTGAGTTTATCGAGGATTAGACATTGATTCAGGCTGCATGCATAAAGAAGGGATTCACTTTTAGGGCTATAACAACGCGCCCTCGAGCGGTGTTTGGAGGGCGTTCGCATCGGCTCTTTTTCTTTACAAGACATTATTAGGGAGTACATTATTCCCCATAGATAGAAGCCGCGACGGCGGCGGCGGTGGCGGCTGCCTTGTTAAGGAGTTTTGGTAGGCTTGACAAAATCAAGACAGATAGATGCATTCATCGACGCGTATAGTTGCTCTTCGTCCAAGCACCCTCGTCTTATCTTCTCTACTAGTCTCATTCAAATTGCAACGCTCGCTACGGGGAAAGACTCTTTTTAAGAGGGGTGGCGATCATGATTGTGATAAGGCAAGTAAACGAGATTTAGCCACGGCGATGACGCTTCGAAGGTTATGATTTTAAATCTAGGGACGCCTTCATCCTCCAAAACAATTGTCTTGCTCATATCAATTACATCTACGAAGCTTTCATTATTGAGTACAGGCTTTACGAGAGTATTCGCGTTGAGGCCATTTGTGAGGTCTGACCCTTTAAACATTATATATAACTATCCGGCTTATACTTACCTAATACTACCTATCTAACTCCGCGAGGACCAAGCTCATAAGGGAAGTCATAAACATCGAGGGCTTTGATTAATTCCCCCTACAACTGGTAATAATGCTATTTTCTTCGTAGGCAGAAGTGTTCCGAATGTTCCATATTTCACCTAATATCATAGAGTTTATATCGGAGAGGGAAGGAATACTGCCCGCAAGGGCACGAGACGTCGCGTTTGGCTCTGAGCCGCTGTCGGGACCTCCCAAGCGCCTTCTTTTAAGTGTTGATATTACTGATAAGTCGTTGTGCCTGCTGTAAGCGTTTTTTAAACTATGTTGGACACTCAGGCAAACCCGAAATCCAAGAGATAATGGTTATTCATACTAAGTACGTCATACCTATCGGATCCGGTATAATTGAGTTTATAATGATATGTACATCTTTCACAGGTAGTTGACCCGATAACGTTACTCAACCCGCTATCTGGGTTAACAACGGGGGAGCAGACGGGACGAATGAAGTTAAAGAAAAAAATAATAATCAAACATTAAGTTGCAAAAGTATAGGTATAGGAGGAATTTAACCCCCGATGATGGACTCGCGGGGAATCGAACCCCGGACCACTCCCATGCTAAGGGAGTATTATACCACTAAACCACAAGCCCGGTGGAACATGTTTGTATGACTGACATCATTGTACATATCCACAAGCACCTCACCCACGGCCAGAGTATCACATAAAATGATCGAAGGGCATTAAAAGCGCTTTCACTAAGAATATCAACTAATTAAAGAAAAGAATAGAATAACAGTCTTGAATTTCTCTAATTCTCCATTAACAACTAAGCAGTATTTTATTACAAAGGAGGCTGCAAACTGGGTAGACGCCACAGGCAACTGCTGGGAGGACGTTGTTTATGATTAACAGAATAACCTCGACAATTCCGGTATCTTGGACAACAAGGGAGAATACTTCGTGTCAAGCGCCATATTTGAGAGATTTTGAACTTACGCTTTTGGCACCAAGATTGATGATAGTATTCATTGTTGCTAGTAGAATCACTAGTGCTCGTTTCCTGTCTCGACCACGATAACGTAACTCTTATCCATCTATATACATAGTATCACATAGATGACTTTAACCCCCCGAAAACCCTATCCCATATCGCCAGTTCATTAAACGGGTCGTACGTAAATTATCGTCTCGCCTCTATTTTGTGCAACTAGGGGAGTAATATCCTTGAGATAGCCGTCCACTCCTTACCAGGGCGCACCGTTCTAATAGATATTTTGCCTACCTACTGCCAGTATTAATGTAATGTTCTCCATGATAGACGGGGCAATGAATAACACTTAACCTAAGAAGGTGTGATGAATGGGGGTAATTACTGAAGTTGTAGCCAGATGTCTCTCGTTTCCAACATAGCGGCATTGTTCTCGTTTATCACAACATATCTAGGTACCTACTCCCTTCACACATCTTTATTACATTAGAGTTTACCTCGGAGCTTCAACGTGTGTATATTTTTGAGGAATTATGTCATCCGAGGTCACGGAAGCCTATGCTTAAAGCTATCCCCGCCACCAGGTCCTTATTATTCATTCACCGTTTAGGTAGGGTTTGATATTGAGCCTGGATTTTAGAAAAGGTAACCAGGGGGCAACTGAAAGACAGCGACAATAGAAGCAAAGAGTAGAAATTACAAGGTCCGTATAGTAATGACATTCTCTTCACATTCCCGTACGTACGCAGATGGGGCTCTCTCGTCTCAGGTAGGTATCCCTAGATCCTTCGTAGTCTTCAAGGCGTGGCAAAATGTCGCGCATTGGTTTATATTAAGCATCACTGGTAAGAAGCGTCTAGCTAACATCATCCACTTCTACTCTACTCTCGGGGGCCGCAGCCAAGAGACTATCGAATGCTATGAGTAAAGCCTCATGAGCACTGTGCGTACTAGCTTCTAATATGGTAGCGTCACGGCTGACACGAAGGCTATAATTATTTTATCGCTTCCTGAGACCAAAACTTCGGATGAGTCGAACAAACAGGTCCCTCTATGGGAAGGAAGGTTTCTGCGTGCTAGGCACATCAGAGAAGCCTTGAAAAAGCAAACTAGGGCAGTATCGAGTTTTATGGCTTAGGAATACGTAATTCCTTTGTGGAGGGCATGAAACGTAGTAATAGTTTTCTGTATTGCTAACATTCCCAATTCGCGGCTGTCTCGCCATGCTGAAATAACTATGAGTGGTTACCTCGAGATCTAAAGATCCACGTGATTCTCACCCGTCCCCTTGCTCCAGGGCGCATATGAGGTCACTTTTGTTTGCGCTTAGAAATGTAAGAACGACTGTAGCATCAATAGTCCATCAAAGTGGTATCTCACTCGATGTTCCATAGCTACTGTAGATTACGAATGACAGGTTGACCTTGAAGCCTGTGTATCTATCTATAAGAAAGGGGCGGTAGCTGTCGAAGTAGCATTCGTGCAATGAACGGATGGTAGATAATAATATGTACCTTCAGCATGTCATCCACTTGCACGACGTCTCCGTAGATATATCACCGTGGAGCTAGATCTGGAGCTAGGCATAGACCTAGATCTGTCAGTAGATCCCGCCTGTTAAAGTAGCATTAGGCCCGGCTTTATCATTCATTATCCACTCGTGGTAGATTATGATTATGGATCGGGATGCTTTTGGGCAGAACGGCGACGCCGATCAGTTGAGCTCGCTAATAACCATACCGTTGGTAGTGCTAGAGTTTCAGATCGGATTGAAACACAGTAGAATGGATCGAACTACCTAGGTAGGTATGTAGATTGAATTGAATCGAGTCGCATCGAATCATGGGAAAATTCAACACACACCTTCTCGCCCAGTTCCGGGTTGTACCACCACACTTTATAGTGCATACGTACTGTAAGTAAGTACCTCACATCGGCAGTGTAGACAAGCTTTCAAGCTACCACCTTCCAAAAGCGATACCCCCGTCTCCACAATGGTTGGATACAAACAGGTACCGAACTGGGCAATGTTTAAAAGGCAGCAACAGCCAAGCAGGAGACTTGAAACCGATAAGCTATTATTTATAGCGGAAGATCAAGACACGCTGTGGACACGCGGTGGCGCCTTTCAAAACCCCCTCCTCATCTTATCATCTCCACCTACACTCACAGCAGCCTTTTTGAGCATCTAGGGAGGTTAGAGAGAGCTAAGTATTAGGTAGGTTAGAGGCTGAAGCACAGTAGGGAGGAAGAAAAGAAGAGGATAGCGGGGATGGACGGCTATCTGTCTATCTATCTATCTTTATGGCACATCATGGGCACCTCTCGGCACTACGTTACGGTTTAATACTACCTTGGAGTACTTTTATCCTTTAAGAATACTAATTACATACCTTCTAGCTAGCGAACAGGCAAGCAAGCAAGTATGTGGTTGATCGATTGATTATCTAGGTAATTGATTGATAATATGCCTCGAGCATGAGTCGGACGGACTGGCCTTCATATCATGACCTCGTCAACTTGCAAGACCGCGTGATGATGGATGATGCGACGCTCGACACGACCCGACATGACACCCTCCCCGATTCCTAAATCCCCGCAAATGTCCGCGCTCCTGAAAGGATGCATCCCAGGTACCGTGAAGGATTGCCCAAGTTAGCTCCCTCTCCCGATATAGGTCCGACCTCTTAACCCTTTTCAAACTACCTACCTAACTTAGGTATTCATTTTCTACATTTAGCACAAATACCTACTGCCCAGCCAGGCGGTTATGTGTATGTAAGTAGTTACGCTACGTAGGTATGTACCGAGTAGGAAGACTCAAACTATCTCCAAATCCCTTCTAAAAACCCCCGGTCCAAGGGCTTAGTTCTCGATGTTCACCCTCGCTGATTATCTATGTAGACTACGTAGGTGAGAAGTGCGTGCGTGGATGGGCTACGTGGGTGCGTGAGTGAGTGAGTGAATGGATGAATGAATGAAGTGAGCAAGTGAGCCACACAGAGCTCACGTTATTGAATTCCTGCCACGCTACGGTGTCAGATGTCTCGCGTCGGCCCCGGTGCCGCCACGCTACCAGCACCGACGCATTCCACTCCCTCTCTCACCCAGGCATGT